>VYZP01017059.1:63032-186760 GCA_013400635.1 Hypocryptadius cinnamomeus | reverse complement strand
TTTTTTTTTTTTTTTTTTTTTTTAATCTGGTTTATATGCAAGTCAGGATCTTGAGGCTCCTTTTTGTGTCTCCACAGCTTGCTTGCCTTGCTCTCAGCCTATCAGTTATCCTCAGAGCAGGGTTTTGGTAGGACTGAGCTCTAAAACAGCTTTTGGGTCCCAAGACAAAGGGGGCTGAGATTGTGCTGTATAGGGCAGGAGTAAAAGTGCCCCTGAAATACCCAAGCCCACCCATCTTTGGGTGTGTTGAACTTGTTCTGTGTTGCCTGGAAAATGGGAAAACAAGTCAGGGTTGGTTTTGGGTTTTCTCCAAACAAAAGCAGAACCGTCCTGAAGAGAGGGAAGTGGAGAGGGAAGAGGAAAACAACAACACATGTATACATGCAGTCATGCTGCTGGCACGAGATATCCCAGCCAACAGCCCTTAGGTCAGAGCTTCTCCCACCCCATGGTGGCTGGGTGGGTTTGATGGTCCAGGTGATTTTGAGGCCCTGTGCAGCTGCTGACTGGGCCAGCAGCAGGGTGGGAAGGTGTACATACCCTCCCAGCCCATCCCTGCCCTCTGCCATCCCCCAGGCACACCCCTGGTTAGGAACCTGATGTGGCCACTCACCACAGGAACATTTCCCAGTCACTGTGAACCCGCTGCAGAGGACCCTGAGCTGCTGCAGCAGCAGAGCCTGGCCTGTCCAGCAGCCCCTCACGGGGCACGGCTGCTCCTTCTCCTGCTGCTTTCCCGTCTGCTGTCTCCTCCAGACCACCTCCTGCCCAGTGTTCTTCCTCTCTGCAATAACCATGGGTTTTTGGATTGGCCATAGCAGAGACACCGATGTGCAACAAGTGCTGGTGCCCTCCCCCCCTCAACTGGCTGCTGCTCGTTGTCTGCAGCTCTTCCTCACACAGACCCAGCCAGTGCCTGAAAATTGACTGGCATGGGAGCCCTGGCACTGGCAGAAGTGACCTGAGCTTGAATTCTGTCTCCCTGAAAGAGCTGGTCAGGCGACCAAAACGACTCAGCTGCTGCTCTTGTGCTGAACTGAACTCTTATCAGGTTCTCCAAACAAGCCTTGTTTTCACACACAGCCAGATGGGTCCTCTCTCCCTTCTGCCAAGCTCCTGGAAACCTCCCCTGCACAGAGCCCTGGGAGCTCCAAAGCAGCAGCCTGTACTTTTTGACCCTTGCTTCCTCTTCTGAGCTGAAGAGAGTGCTTCTCCCATAAGCAGAGTTCTCAGACCTCTCCCTTGAAGGAACACTGACGTTTCTGTGGCTCTGATTGTGTTGCTGGCACTTCCCACTGTCTGCACTGGGGACTCTGCTGGGTCATGCTAAGCTGCTCAGGCTGTGAGACCCAGGCAGGACCCACAGACACATCTGCCATCAAACAGCCACCCAAAATCACAGCAGAGGCAGGAGCAGAGGCAGCCCAAGAGCTCCCATCTCACCATTCCCAAAGTAGCACCCTCACCACTGGATAATGTGCTCGAAAGCACATCTATAAATAAACTTGGGCCTTGTGTAAACCCAATTAGAATACACTGGCAAGTTATTCAAGGAGGCTGGCAGACACATTCTTTACCTCAGGTGTCAGCCACAGGAGAGTGTTACAGGGCTTGCATTACAGGGAACACTTTGTGACTTTGAGTTATATTGCACTTAGCCTGTAAGTGAAACAATAACAGCTTGGTCTGTGGAGATAACACCCCAGATCAACTCCCTCCAATAAATTAGTGAAACATTCCACTCCCCAGCCCTGCAGTCTCACACCTCTAAATATCAACACAAACTTCAAGGGTTTGATGGAAAAAATGGTGTTAAGTCTCATGGTGTTTGAGGAATTTCCCAATATGCACTAAATTAACTTTCTGGCTGCACTAACCATAGTGGTTGAAACCAGCCCCATCTGAGACAGACACAGGGCAAGAGATACAAGCAGCTGTTTTGCACATGAAATCAGATTGAGATTAACACTTAGCCTTGGAGTTCTCGCTCTGGGGGTAAAATACAGCTTCAGGGACCCCTCTGTTTAAAAACACCTCTAGTTTCTTCAGTGGACTAGGATGGACAGGCTGTGGAAAAAAAAAAAAAATCTCCCTTCAAAAAAAAACCACTGACAAACATTCATCTTCTTTGATTCCTCTGTCTTGGCATTTTAAAGATTAGGCCTAGACCATGGAAATCTACTTCCTCGGATTCAACTGGAGGAAACAACTTACTGCTGCAGGAGGACCAAGGCAGCACAAAACACGACAGAAGGATAAGGATAAAACAAGGATAAAGGTGAAGTTTTGTACAAGGAAGTCTCTTAGTGAGGAAAAGAAACAGGAGAAAGAGAAGGTTTTCATGGATAGAAACTGGTGTAGATTTGTGCACTGGGGACATGGACTATGCTTTTTTCCCATTTATTGGTATGTACATAAATTTAAAATTCTGGAGGAGAGAAGAAACTGCTCAGGTGCTGCCCAGAGTGGATAAAATGGATCAGAATTCCCTGGATGCTGGTCTCTTTTGCCCCTTCCCTGGTTAAAGGTGAGCCTGAGCACTCTGAGCCAGCCCTGCATCCCCCTGGCCTGGCAGCACGGCTCTGGGCTCATTTAGGCCACTCGGCAGATAACGCGGGTTTGTTTTCTGAAAGGCAAAGCAATCTGTCCATAAGGATTTCTCACGCTTCGTGTGCCAGCCCTGGCCAGGGAAATACAACATTAACTACATCAAAGGAAATTGCTGAATGAATAAATTATAAAAGCATTCAGGGTCCCTATCAGAGGTATTATTGCAGACGCCGGTGCCGAGCAGGTTAAAGGAGCATGTTTTGCTGTTATTGCATCCCCAGCTCTGCTTGCAAGGACCCAGCATTGATGTGAAAGTGAGACTATGGACATGAGCTCCGTGCAGGCACAGCAGGACCAGGCACAGGACTGGCCAGTGCCACCTCTCCTCCAGGCATTTCCCTCCAGAGAAAGCCAGCACTGCTGCTCCTGGGCAGGACAAGAGGCAGAGGTGCCCTCCAGACAAAGCTAAACACGAGGCCACTGAAACAACTCCTCAAATTGCAATTTCACAGCCCCATGCTGCCAGAGAAGCCCTGGCCTCCTCCTCCTCCTCCCTGCAGCCAGCTGAGTGTGAACATCTGGCTCAGCCAGTGTCCACCTCCCAGAGACAGCTCTGGGCCAGGTTCACTGGTGCAGGAGCAGCCCTGGACAGTCCACACCCGAGGATTCCCAGGAGCTTTGTAAACATTATACAGTCAAGCCTCAGAACCCTTGTGTGGATGGGCTGAGCATCATCCATCACGGTTGCTTAGCTGTGGAAAGAGAGGGAGACAGTCCTTAAGTGCTTTGCCTAATATCTCACAGAAATCCTGCAAGAGAATTAGGATTATCACCCAGATCTTTGGATTGCCAGCCTTTTTATATGCAATTTATTCTTGATCAAAACCCTACAGTCCACCTCAGGGTTTTGCTCACAGGAAGATTTCTAACCAAGCAGAGTTTACACCATTGCATTTTTTCTAAGAAGAAAGAAAAAGGAAAAGGAAAAAAAAGAAAAAAAAAGAATGAATAAAAGAGCCAAGTACCATTTCAACTGGCAATAAAACACGAAGTTTGTGTTTCTGCTAAGAACAGTTGTTGAGAAACTTATGAATCAAAGCTCCCTAAATAGTACAGGGAGGAGCACCCAAAAGTCTGACTGCTAATACCAGAATTAGCTCCTTTGCTGATTCCCAGTTCCATTCATGGAGCAGGGTGAGCACACGACCCCATAAAGCTGCAGGACCACAGCCATTCCCAGCAGTGGGACCAGGGTCTCACTTGAGGCTGCTTAGTGGGTGAATGTTGCCTTTGGCATGATAGACCTCCCTGGGCCACTGTAAATTATTACCAAACTGTATTAATTTTGGCCTTTTACCCAGAGAAATAAAAGCTTGTTTGGGACTAAAGCCTGCCCACATGTAGAAAGGCTCCAAAATTCAGTGGTGGGGGGGAAAAAGGCAGCTTAGAGTCAGAGGCAAAAATGGGGATCTGCTGCTGCCTGGCAGCAAATTCAGAGTCCTCATGACAAAAGATTTTAATTTGGCCCCTGCTGTACAGCACAGCCCATCTCCCCAGGCAAGGCAGTAAATTTCTGTGCCCACATCTGGCCCCTCTGGTCCCCTGCCCATATGTCAGCCCTCAGTGCTGGCTACCAGGGCCTGGGGAGCCCCAGCCCTGAATGTCCCCAGCTCCCCCTTGCCAGCTGAGGGTGATTTCAAGGTATATCATCCCAGCTACCTCCCAGAGGTGTTATTTGCCATCTGGAGCTGGGCAAGCATTCCCAATGAATGTATTATCCATCAAAAAGCACACTTTTCTGCAAACTCAAATTGTTTATATTTGAAATATATCTTGCTTTGGGAAAAAAAATCCATAAAATAAAATTATTGGTGTTTGCAAAGCAAAATACTTCAGTTTTCTTTTGAAATGGTGCCCTTGTTTTTGAAGTGAGAACAATCTTTATTTATAGAAAGAATTTGAAAGAATGGGAAACTTAAACCCAACAGAATATTTATTGGGTTACTCAGAATCAGATGGTCAAATGAAAAAAAACCCCAAAAAACAACAACAAAAAAAAACCAAATCAAACTCATTGCAATAATTTCCCTCTTTCCATGCCCAAAAAAGTTCCCACCAACCCAACTGAGCTTTAGCAAGTCCCACTAAAACCAAACCCCAGGCTAGGGGCTCAGGGGGTGGTGCAGTAGGAGAGACAGAACTGTCCCTGTTGCATTCTCCCTGGAGCTGTGTGGTCCACAACTCATTTGACCCCAAGGTTCTGGGGCCCCAGGGTTTCACTCTGAGCTGATTTGCACAAAGGCTGCACGAGGGGGTGACATCCATTCCACAAGCCTTTCTGGCCCATAAATGCAGGTGTTGATCTCCCTCTCCCTGCTGTTCCTCCTCCCAAGCCAGCAGTGTCAGCACCCAGAGGTGCTGGCTGCCCTGAGCTGCTGTGCTCCTGCCAAAGCCAGCACTGGCCCAGCCTTCCCAGTGCCCAGGGGCCACTGCACAGAGATGCTCCAGGATGGGGAAGGAAAGCACCACAGCACAGTCTGAGGCTTTCTCCTTCTCTAAATGTGTCTAAAAATGAAATCATTTTGACTCCAGGCTGTTTACAGCTGTCACATCTGAAATGGATTTTGCCACTTGGGTGTTTGGGTCTGCAAAAAGAGACATAACATGCAAACCTTCATGATAAGGAGCCAAATCATTTTTAAATTGAGCCATAGTGTCTCTGGTGCTGTGACATTAATTTAGTTCTCTTGCTGCCATGCTTAGACAGAAACACTCCCTACCTAGCTTGTGATCACAGCAAAAATGGTAATAACCACATAACAAGGATCCCCAGGAAAAAAAGCTGGGCTTTTAAAGGGACTGTGCTTCTGAGTATTTACATTTCAATGGATGGAAAATAGTTTCTCAAGTATGCCTTGCCAAAATTCTCTGAAACACCCTTTTCTTTCTGTTTGATTAATCATTTCATGCTTAGAGTCTTTTAAAATACTGCTACTTCTAGAGAGCAGAGAAATGTGCATCTCCTCAGATAAATGACAAACCTTAAGGTTCTGCTTCACTATTTTCCTCTTTTAGCTACTTCAGCTCCTGAATCAGTGAATACACAGCACAGATTTTCTGGCTGTGTAAGGAGAGCTGGTGGATTTGAAAGACTAAAGCAATGTTGCAGGTTTCCCTGCTTCAAGTAGGGCTGAGAAATTACAAAAGCCAGTCTAATAAAAAGGCACTTGTTTCCAAGTGTTCAATGTGATTAAAAACCAGCCAATTAAAGTTGGGATTCAATATAAAACCTGAATGTTTCCAAATGTATAAAACACTTGACACCAGCCTGACATCTGCCCTTTCCCTCCAGCTTTCCATATGGAAAAGAGATCTACTTGCCATCTCTGAGCTGCTCTGTAGCAAAGGAGTTTGGACTGAGCTAAACTAGATTTGCCAGCAAAGTCTTTGCCTTTAGCATAGGTCCTAAACACAGATTTGTTTCACTCCTCCACAATTCCTAAAGCTGCTTTATATCACATGAAAATGCTCTTCTGGCTGAAACTCCCTTTCCCTGGATGACCATTGGTCTGACAGTGGCAGCAGGAGATGCTGTTCAGAGGAAGCCCATGAGTCTGACCACTCCTGCATGACTTCTAAAAATTCCCCTTTGAACCTGCTGATCTGCCACCTTCATCACCTTGCAAGCCTCTCCCACACTGCATTTCAGCATTCTCATCTCCAAAATGAACTCATAGCCACAGGAAGCAAGTTTTCCATCTCCATTTTACTACAGCACCTTCTCCAGGTACACCATGGTCTCCACAGGATTAATTTTACCTCATTGTGGAACTAGTTTTAAAAGATGAGTGCTCAAAGCACAATTTGGCCAGGTGTGCTGCCAAGGGGAGCACAAGGACTGTGCTGGCAGATCTGAGTGCTGAGCGAGGAGCTCAAGGGGACAGCTGCTGCACTATGCTGCAAACACAACTCCATTGCAGCCCAGTGTTGTTTCCATGATGAGGCTGTTTAGTTGTATTTTGCATCCAGGTAAGCTCTAAAGGACTGTGTCTCACGGAGCAGCTCCATCCTGCTCTCAGGGAAGCCTCCTCTGCTCAGCATCCACACTGCAGGTTAATAAATACCACGGTGCCATTTCCTCTGCTTGCTGGTTTGAGCAAATGTCAAAGGGCAACAGCATTGTAGCAGAAAACGAGTGTTGAAAAGGGAAACAGCAGGCACCAATAACATCTGAAATGGTTCTACATCCCTCATCCAAATTCTTCTAGGTTGACTTCATATTCATGGTTACTTTGAAGAAAAGCCCTGGTTTAGTGTCACTGCCCAATCCCCTGCAGTACTGAATACCAGCAAGTGGCTGGTGGAAACATTTACATAGAGACTTTTCAAAAATCTACTTTTTGACACCCCAGACTATCTGACAGCCTCCCCCTTGTCTTGAGTTATACAAAAAATGGAGAACAGAAGTGGATTTGATTTAAAATTTGTTGGAAAGATTCACAGGTCCATCTGGTATTTCCTTTAAGAAACCAAAACAAGTACAAAACTCCTACTAACAATGAAAAAATTCCCCTAAACTAATACTTCAGTAGCATTTAAAAAAGACAGAGTGAAACTCTTTGTTAACCATAATTCTCAGGTCACCATGAGATTTATATTGGAAATACCTGAACAATCCTTCCTCCTCTGTCCTGCACCTGAGTGAAAATGTTATTATTAATTATAATACATAACAGGTTTTAATGTGTCCAAGAAATTCACTGTGTTTACCAGAAACATGAATTCTACCAAATAGGTGCAAAGTGTGATAATTTTTTGGCAGTGAAAAGGGGATTGAGCAGAGATGTCATCAAAATTATATTTTTCCCTGAGATATTTTAGGATTAATCTGTTTGAGAGGAAATCACTGCCCCAAACCAGGCCAATCCTCACACTGCAGGAGCGAGCAGGCACATCCCCAGCACCCAGCTCTCCCCATAGCTGACCCCACGCAAGCCTCCACCCTTTTGGAGGAGGATTCCCCATTTATGGAAGTGCTGTTACATAAGAAAGGCTCTTTAACTCACAGTTTGGGACCAAAAATGCAAACAGGCAGTTTGAGTCACTCAGCTCCACTCCCAGGATGAAGCCCTGGACTGGAGCAACCCCTGTCAAGGACCAAAACCCACCCTCATCAGCTGAAAGGTTTTAATGAGGATTTCAGCAGGAGAGGAGCAGTGGGCGAGTGGCAGCTGATTAATCATCAGAGAAGGAAGGCTCCACAGTGACCCTGGAGCAGAAGGAATCATTGAGTGGCTCTGGAAGGGACCTTAAGCAGCATCTTGTTCTCCCCTCTGCCGTGGGCAGGGACTGCTCCCACTGTCCCAGGCTGCCCCAAGCCCCAATGTCCAACCTGGCCTTGGGCACTGCCAGGGATCCAGGGGCAGCCCCAGCTGCTCAGGGCACCCTGTGCCAGGGCCTGCCCACCCTCACAGGGAAGAACTCTTCATAATATCCAATCCAAACCTACTCTCAGTCAGTGTGAATCCATTCCCCCTCATCCTGTCACCACGTGCCCCTGTAAAAGCCAGGACTGCCCACGAGTTTGGTCCATCCCAGCTACGGGAAAGCAAGGACAAATGGGTGGAACATGATCTTCCTCAAGGAATAATTTCCCACCCAATTGCCATCTCGTGACTGCTGTCACAGGCTGCGGATGGGGCACATTCTGAGGAGAGCCCAGGGATGGATGCTGCCCTGACCTAACAGGAGCAAGGCCTCTAGGCAGGTTCCAATTAGCCAAAATTAGTCAGCTGTGGCCAGGGTTTGTCTTCCTTTAAGCACCAAACAGTGTGAAAGCAATAGCCCTTTTCTCCACATTGCCCACTCAACCCTTTGTGGCCTTACCCCCTTCCCCAGGGAGCCTCCTCAGTTTTGTTTCTCCCCTTCCTGAGCCATGCCAATTATTAGAGTCTCTGAGAAGCCCCATTATCATCCTGAGCAATTCTTAACTCATTAGGCTTTAAAGTTGTTGGACTGCAGAAAAAACAGCCAAACCAAGCAAATGCTTAGGCACGATAAAAGGATGTTAATGTTTACCCCACCGACAATGATTGAGTCTGTAGGACAATTATTACGGATATTTCCATGGGTTTAGTGTTACTTTTTTCCTGACTTGAGGTCCTTTGCGTGGCATCTAATTAAAAATAGAGGAGTTTAATCTGCAGCCAAGCTCAGAGGTTGATTTGAATTCTCCCACTGTGAACTTTCAAACATGGAAGCATGCCTGTTTGCACCGATGGGATCCAATATCCTGCCTCGCAATGGACTTTTTACATTTTGGCAGGCTGCACGCCCAGGATTGTGCCAGACTGCAGCATTAATAATTCACTACCTGATCTGATCTTTCAGCAGGAAACACAAGTAAAGATGACATTAAGTGCTGCTTGGCTTCCCCTCCTCTGCCATTCTCCTGTTGTGTCTTCAGATTGTGCTTAATCTGATGGGAATTTAGTATTAAATCAACACGAAAAGTCACATTTTAGGAGGTCAAAAACACATCTACAGCTGAAGAGAGAAACTGGATTTCCTGCTGAGTTTACTTTTAACACCAACATTTTAATTTTTGTTTGGATATCTTTTTAAGAAAGAGATGAAATGTGTTTAGATTAGGATGCAGGAGAGGGTAAGAGAAATTTTAGATTCCTAATGAGCAGTGTATAAACACTTTTCTCCTGGCTGTGTGAAAAAACCTGTGGAGATGAGAGGACATTTTCCTTCTCAAGGGGAAGAACTCCATTTTCTAGCAGGATTTGGAAGTTTTTTCTCAGCTTTGCAACAGAAGAAAAACCTCCTCTATGAGTAAATTCCAAAATATGTTTATATGGTTGAAAATGGTGTGAGGCATTTCTCCAGTGCCAGGAAACAGCCACCACACACAGACACACCTGCACCTGCTGAGCCAGGGGGGTGTGGACCACGTGCTCCCAAAAGCTGACAGTGACAAAGCTGCTGTCCCAGAGTCTGCAACAACCAGAGTGACCTGAAAGCTTTAGCAAGCTACAAGTATTCCCCTTCTCAGAGGGTGGATTTTGCTTAAAACAAAACAAAACAAAGCAAAACAAGACAAAACAAAGCAAAGCAAAGCAAAACAAAACAAAACAAATCAAACAAATCCCCTAGAAAACTGAAGAAGATGACCTCAATTTTGACAAAACTGTTTCATTCAGAGTGTTTTGTAGAACGTGCAGTTTTTCATGTAGCCCTATGTACTTTCTATTTGATGCCTTAATTATTGCATCTCAAAAGCTATTAGAAGGAAGGGAAAATACTTTGCTTTCTTTTCCAAAATAGACTGTGCTACTATTTAGAATTCAGCCACTGTTCTGGTACTGTTATCACATTAACACTTAGAGATCCCAAGCAAGGTCAATGCCTTTGTCTGTCAGCCTTTGTACAGTCAAGAGACAGTCCTTGCCCCAAAGACCTCAAAATATAAATAGATAAGACAGACAAAGGGAGAAAGAAAGGGAACATTTCTGTCATCGTCACAGATAGGAAATGGGGAGATAAAATGGTTTGCTGGAGGTCAGTGACACAGAGCTGGGGAAAAAACACTCTCAAGTCTCTGTCAAGTGTCTTTAACCATGAAGCTGTCCAAAAAAAGCCTGTATTTCCTCCAGCATTTCATTTAGGTCCCTGCAGAGATGCCCAGAAAAGGAGGCTGTAAGGAATCAGTGCAGACATCCAGAGAGGCTTAGTTTCCAAGAGGAACTTCTGAAAGGGATATGGCAGAAACAGCAGAAGTTTCACCAAAGCTGAGTCCCAAAGCAGAGACCAAAACTGGCAAGTCTGGACTCCACTACTAAGAACAGAACACACAAATGGAGAAAAGCAGCCCCAGAGCTGCTCCTCAGTGTCCATATTAACAGAAAAAATTGGAAAGTGGTGGTCAAGACGTCACTCTCCAAGAAATAAGAGCAAGAAAAATGTAGGCCAGGATGAGATGATGCAGGAGTTTAAATTTATCTGCCTTTGGTGTGCCAATGGTAGCACAAGGTTATGCCTGGTTGAGTTGCACATTGCCAATAAAGGCTGATACACTAAAAAGACAGTGGGACCTGTTTTGGGCAGAATTGAAAGAAGTGAAGGACTAAGTTCATGGCTACCCTTTACACTGCTGTACAAAGTCAGAGAAGAAAAAACAAAGGGGGAAAAAACCCCACCAGTCTTTGTGGCACAAGGCATTCTGTAGAAGGATCTGCACTTCAGCTCCATTCAGTGACTGGTGTCTGCCTTGTCATGTGCGATTCCCATCCTTTATTCATTTTTCTCCTCGTGTCATGATGTCAGAGAAAGAGCTCCCCCTTTTCTCCCTCACAAGCTTTATGTCCCTGTACATCTGGGGGCAGCTGGCTCTGTGATTAGCTGTGCACAGGGTGGTGGCTCTCATCCCTGCCTGTGACATGCCAAGCAGGTAATGTTAGAAGCCTTATGTTGAAACAGAGTTTAAGAGTCTGTTTAGTTAACCTAGGTTAAGTTCTGCTGTTTCTCTCTGCTTTCTCTGCCTTCCTCCAAACATAACTGGTCAAGGGAATTTGCATTTTGGGGTTTTTTTGAAGGCTTTGTCTTCACAGCATTGTTGGTCTTAGACCACAGCGGGACATCTATAGTGACACATAAACTAAGCAGCAGTGCAGGAAAAAACAAGTCACATCTGTTTCACCAAAATCTTTCAGTAGAGGGTTTGTGCTCAGCCTTGTTGCAAGACTCTGCTGGCACTGGTAATGCAGATTCATTTTGGCATTAGAGTGCAAGAGAGCGTCCTGGTCCACACAGCTGCAAGAAGAGCTGGTCCCAGCTCGGCTCTGATTGTTCCCTGGCTATAACGAGCAGTGCTGGGTTTTGTCTCAGCCTGGATGAGTGAAGGGGTAGAGCCACGTCTGCATCAGGCTGTACCTGTTGGACCACAGCTGCTCCATGGGTGTCACTCTGGCAGTTGTTCAGCCCCAGTGAGTCTGTGCTCAGCTTTCCAGGGACACTGCAGAGCCACGGGCATCCTCTGCTTCCCAGGCCCTTCCCAACCAGCACAGGACTGCACACAACCAAGTCTGGGAAATCAGGGGGCTTAGAGAAATAAGCACAGCACTAAAATGAGAAACACTGCCTGTCTCACACTGCACACTATCAGTTTGTCCATGCCTAATGCAACTCTTGGAATATTTTCTTGTCTTTTCCCCCTCCTTCCTCACATCTATTACTCTCCCTTCCACACTTCCCCCAAACAGTAATGTTGTTGAACCCCTCCTCTAATTATTGTCCACAGCAACACGGAGCCTGCTGATCAGGACAGGGAGCAGAGGCCCTTCCTAATTGGAAGATAATTCAGGAAGATATCTCATCTTGCAAGAGCAGCACTCGCAGGGACGCCCCGGTGCCCTGTTCTGCCTGCAGACCCACACCTGTCCTTTGTCACAGCTGGGCTGCCCAGAGCTGGAATCCAATCCCAGGAGGACTGGGAGGGGGGTTATTTTATCTGTTTTCTCTTCAGAGAAAGGCAAACAGGATGGGCATTCATCGATCTTGAGAAAGAAACATTAGCCAGGTCAAACACACAGTGGGCTCTGTAGAAACAGGATGTCCAGGATGTTATGCCTGGATTCACCTTGGTACCTCCTCTTAAAATAAGGACAGACTTGGAGAAGAAATAAAGAGACGTAAGCACAGCATGAAGAACATTTTCAAGAAGCATTGGCCATGTCTGCTCTATTTCAATGCAGACTCTCCACAAGAGAAAGGGAGTTTGGAGTTACTGCTGGCAACCATCACCATTAGCCCCAGGAGCTTAGCACCACCCGTCCTGATGTCCACTGAGTCCCATCTTCACCAACAGTGCCTGGACCAACCCAGCCATTCACCAGAACACCCTTGCAGGGCCCACTGCAAAAAGGTTTTCCTCTTATTTACTCTGTGGTAGTGCCCCTGGGAAGATGGAGATGTGACTGGAGGAAGAGCCCACACATCTCCAGGTGCAGCCAGACATGGATCAGGGGTAGCCAAGACAAAGACCCCTTGGCAGGAGATAGGAGCAGTGGTACAGTGACTCGTCCCCACGTCACACAGGAGGGATGTAAGGGCTTGGCACAGGTTCCCCAGAGGAGCTGTGGCTGTCCCAGTCCTGGAAGTGTTCAAGGCCAGGTTGGACAGGGCTTGAAGAGCACGGGGTGATGGAAGGTGTCCCTGCCATGGCAGGGGTGGAATGAGATGTGCTTTAAGGCCCTTTCCAAGCCAAGGCCTTTCTATGATTCTGTGAAAATGTGGCTGCCAAGAGACAAGCAAAGAGAGCTCCAATGAGCACAGTCAAAAGCAAGGCTCTGGGTTCAAGGTTGGTACAGCCCTCTGGCAGGAGATGTGGCATTCTCAAGTTTCTGTTGCTTCCCAGGTCTGATCAGCACTGATGGTCCCACAGGGAGCTGTGGTCCTTCCCCTTCAGCGAGGTTCTCTTGCCAGAGAACTGTGAAGAACAGAAGTATAATTAGAAAGCATTGGGGAGGACTTCATGGAAATGGGTGATGGCTCTGTTTGAGCTGAAAGTCAAAGTTTTGTTTGACCTCATTTGCCAGTTAGTAAATTAACTAGTTCAGAGAACTGACCACTGGCATTGACCTCGAAAGTTTATTTCCTTTCCAGTATTCTGGGGCTTGTATTACCTTCTATAACAATAACACTGTAAAATCAGACCTGCACTAATGCTGAATTGCAGAGATTTCACAAAGAGGACAAACAGACCTAATCTGACCATCCAGGCACTGATTAAAATGAGCACCCCTGAGATCAGTGTAATAAGATTTGGCACTTGCAGGCTTGCCATGAGAGACCTGTGTTTGTGTACCAGCTTTCCTCATTCAGCGCTGCCAACCTCCACCCCCAGTCAGACCCCTCTGGACACTCCAGCAAGTGGGAAGCAGCACACATCCCATGTAGGTTTCCCTTGGTCCAATCCACCTCCTGTTTCTGGTTGAGATCTTTTAGCAGCTACTTTCAATGCCAAAACACAATGTTTTTCAGCTTACAGGAGATGTGCACATTTCTCGTGGGAAATGAGAATTTGTTTTAGAGTGCTTTTGCTGGAAGAACACATTCAGTGAGTGGGGGGTCTTCCCATTCCTCACTTTTCCTGAAGAAGCAGTTCATATTTCCTTTGGAAGTTTTCATTCTCCCTGTAAAATACAGTTTGTTTTTAAGCTGGAAGCTTTAGTTGTTTTGGCTGAAGTGGCACGTTGTTACCTCTGGGGTTTTAACAGTGTAATTTTACTGTTTTGAAAAAACGTTCACGAGAAACTTACCTAAATGGGAGCTTTTATCACAAACGGCCATTAAAAGTTTTGGAAGACTTTTGCCTAAGTAAAAATTGCTCTTAAATAATGCTATAATCCTGCTCAGGTTTAACTTCTCCCTGTTTATTTTATTTAGTTTCTGCAGCATGGTTGCTGGCAGGAAATTGGAGGCAATCCCAACCTCAGATTTATTAACACACCTTTCTTGAACATGCTACTAGAGATTTATGATTGTCAGCTTTGACTTAGCAAACATTTGAATGACAAAACTTTCAAATGAAAGAGTTTTCAAAAATCTCTGTCCAGGATCAGCACCTTGTAAATTTGCCTGTCACAATTGATTCTGTTTGTACTGTTCAAATTTATTCTGATAATCAAGTTTGTACTGAAAATGGAAACTACTTCTAAGCTGTTATTGAGAAATATTATTTAAAAATAGTGAGGAAAAAGTAAAGCAGGTTCATGGGGGCATTTCTGATTTTTAAATTTAAATAAAACAAGCCAAATTTGGAGGTTTACAGAAGATAAAAAATTTACACAGGAGATTCTCACCACAGATCACCTCATAGTGATTTTCTGTTTCCAACCAGCTCTAGAAGTCATTCAAACATAGCAGTAAAAAGAAAAGCTTTTTTAACTGAGCACCCTTGCTCCCTTTTGCACCCCTGAGCATCTGAAGACCATTGATTGCCAGGCAGAGTGAGCAAGCACAGGAGTCTGTGCTGGAAGACTCTAAGAGGTGGGGCAGGGCAGGAGGCAGGAATGGTGCTTTCATCCCAAGATGCTGCAGAAGAGGCTGGAGAGGTTCTGGGATACCCAAGGAACATTGGTCCTCAAGTGCTGCCGGTGCTCTAATCCAGGGGTATTTGAAATTTCAATTATTTATGTGTTCATGCTGTGGGTTAATGCTGACTGACACTAAAACACTGCCTAGATTTAGCTTCATAAAATTTTTATCCCCACTATGAACTGCAAGTCTTTCTCCAATTTCATTTAAAGGAAACAGAGTATTGAAAAGCCTACTGAGGAATTCATGAGCAACTAACTACAACCTCACTTTTCCTCCTAGCCAAATCCTGGGACTTCATTACCATGGCAACATGTCATAATTTTAATTCCCTTCCTGATTGCCACTGCAGAGAAACCAATACGTGTGCTTGCTTTCCTTGCAGCCTGCCCTGCGCTTTGTAGTGGGTGTAAAGGTTCACAGCATGTGCTTCCCAGGGCTCATGATCCAGAAAAGGATGCTGTGTCCTTTTTTTGGGTTAAACACCCAGAAAAAAATCGATAAAATTCAGCAAACCTGACTCAGGCAACTCAGGCAATGCCTGTGGTGTTCTGACCTCTGGGCATCTCGAACAGTCAGGCACAGCCCAGGGCAGGGGGAGCCCTGGAAGGAACAAGCTTCCTATGCATTGTGGGGTTTTAGGTATTACACAAGAAGGAAGAGCAGCTTCCACCAGAGAGAACTGGAAAAGGGATGAGAGGTCTTGATGAGGACACAGGATCTCCAGCAATCATCAGTCCCTGGTTTGAGGTTTCACTTATTTTGGAAATCATCACACTCCAAAGCACTTACAGGATTATAATCTCTCTGCTGGAATCTGAAATGGGGCCTGAAACACCAACAGATGGATTATTATCTTAATTATTTATCTGGTTCACATAAAATCACTTGTTTGAGGCTGAAAAGCCTCATTCAGACTCAGAGCCCAACAGGGAGCTCTGGCAGGGGGACACAGATATTTGGTGCTGCCCCACACAGAGAACACTGCTCAGTGAGCCCTGCAAGGATTCAGACAAGATGAGCCAGGGGTGGACACAGCTGCTCCATCGCTTGGCATGGTCCATCAATGCTCCATCAACCCACAGAGCTGATTTCCTGCAGCTCCCCATGCTCTTCTCACAGAGCTGATTTCCTGCAGCTCCCCATCCTCTCCTCACAGAGCTGATTTCCTGCAGCTCCCATGCTCTTCTCACAGAGCTGATCTGCTCCAGCTCCCCATCCTCTTCTCACAGAGCTGATCTGCTGCAGCTCCCATCTCCTTCTCACAGAGCTGATTTCCTTCAGCTCCCATGCCCTTCTCACAGAGCTGGTTTGCTCCAGCTCCCATCCCCTCCTCACAGAGCTGATTTCCTGCAGCTCCCCATGCTCTTCTCACAGAGCTGATCTGCTGCAGTTCCCCATCCTCTCCTCTCAGAGCTGATCTGCTCCAGCTCCCCATCCTCTCCTCACAGAGCTGGTTTGCTCCAGCTCCCCATCCTCTCCTCACAGAGCTGATCTGCTGCAGCTCCCCATGCTCTCCTCACAGAGCTGATCTGCTGCAGTTCCCCATCCCCTCCTCACAGAGCTGGTTTCCTGCAGCTCCCCATGCTCTCCTCACAGAGCTGGTTTCCTGCAGCTCCCCATCCCCTCCTCACAGAGCTGATCTGCTGCAGCTCCCCATGCTCTCCTCACAGAGCTGGTTTCCTGCAGCTCCCATCCCCTCCTCACAGAGCTGGTTTCCTGCAGCTCCCATCCCCTCCTCAGTGCCCCTTCTCCTGGGCTGAGCTCCAGCATTCCCCGCTCAGTGCACCCCAGCAAGGGTGGACACGGTGGGTGTCTCTGCAATAGGCATTCCTGTGGGAATTAGACCTCCCAGTGGCAGGAAATTCTGGGGTTTATTCCCACCAGCCTGCTGGAAATTCCCAGCAGCAGCTATGTGCACCAGTAATTCACCCATGATGGGGCAGCCAGAAGGACAGAACCCAGGGGTAAGCTTTTTCTAGAGCCCATCACACAGAGGTAAAGGTACAAAGGATCTTCTGGAGCTTGGACTTGCCCTCTAAACTCACCTGAACTGCATTATACATGTGTATTTATCATGTGTGTGCACATATCTAATGTTTATTTTATATATATGTATTCATAATGCCCAATTTTGTTGCAGACATCTGGAGAGTCACAACTTCTTTAAGCACAGAAGAAGCATGGGAGATTCACCTTTCTTTAAGAGCAGGAATAAAGAAAAGAGCAGGTTGAAGTAGTGGAATATATGTAGCTACAAGCCAGCCTTTTCCCTCACCTCTAAAAATCCAGCCTTCCTTCTTGCTGAAGGGTTAAAATTTCTGAACAGAAACCACAGTGTTTTCCTTCTTTTTTTCTGAGCTTTTTTATTTAGTTACTCTTTCATTATTGTTTTTCTTAATCTAAAAAGTGATCTAAGTAATTATAATCATAAAATGGATGTGAGCAAAATGGGTACTGCGGGGTTTGTAAAACACAAATTTCCCTTTTCTGGGAAATTTGGTCTCTCCTGCACTTAAGCCTTTCAAACTCTGCCCAGACTCCTAAGGTGGCACGAACCCCACAAGGCCTGTAAGGCTGAAGAGGAAATCACTCCAATATCCAGCTCTCCTCATCCAGCAGATGCAGGGTTGCTCACACAGCACTGAGCACTGCTGGGGGATGCTGCCCTCACTGCCGTGGGGAGGATCCTCACTGAGCAGAAACTAATAAATCCTCATAGAGCAGAAACTAATAAATGTCTAATGAGTGAGTTTGGCAACGCTGGGCATGCACAGAAACATCTCTGGTGGGGGTGAATCGTGCAGCTGAGCTGGACGTGCTCACACCTCACTGATGGCCACCAGGCTGTGCCCAGCCTGCCCTGGGTAACGCACACCCTGCAGGAGTCGGCTCCTCAGCCAGCACAGCACTGCATTCTGTTTAGGCTTTTTTTTTTTTTTTAACTGTTTTCTGAAAATAACCCAAGAAAAACCTTCCTTGATGTTCACTAAGCTGTTGCTGGCAAAATATCACTGATGTGGAAACAAGGAATCTTTCTTAAAGGTTGAATGTATCCAAAGTGCTCCAGCCTTCTCTTTTTTGCTATTCCTTTATTCATTTCTAAAGTGATAACTACTCTCTGCATTTTAATTTATGCAGAAAGGGGGAATTCCACTGTGATTTAGGAATGGAAAACACCAGCTCTCAGCCTGAGAGATCATGTAACCTCCACTAAAGACTAACTCTTGTGTCCAAATTACTAGAAAATCCTCAGAGTGTGTCAGGTCTGAATGCTGTGGCCCCAGGCTCCAGAGAAGCTTCTCACCCCACTGTGCAGTGGCAGGTAAGAAGCTCAAGCCTGGCTTTATGTCAAAATACGGCATTACCTCTTCTACAGTGTGTTTGTCACCTCAGCACTGTGTGCAGACTTGGTGGGAGATGGCAGTGTTGGCAAATGAGGTATCCCACGTGTCTGAAATGAGCTGCAGTACATCCCAAATAGTTCACTTACTGGTTATTCAGGGGTATGGACCAAACTCTTGTCTACAGATCCTTCCAGAGATGTTATTCTGCCCAGAAAACTAATGAGGATTTTTTTGAGAAGTCTTTGCTTCATAGCTGTTTCCTGTCCACAGAGGGCTGGAGCAGCTCTGCTGGGAGGAAAGGCTGAAAGGATTGGGATTGTTCAGCCTGGAGAAGAGAAAGTTTTGGGGTGAGCTCATTGTGGCTTCCTGCACCTGAAGGGAACCGACAGGAAAGATGGAGAGAGACTGTTTATAAGGGCCTGGAGCGCCAGGACAAGGGGGAAAGGCTTCACACGGACAGAGAGTGGGACTGGATGGGATATTGGGAAGAGATTTTTCCCTGTGAGGGTGGGCAGGCCCTGGCACGGGGTGCCCAGAGCAGCTGTGGCTGCCCCTGGATCCCTGGCAGTGCCCAAGGCCAGGCTGGACACTGGGGCTGGGAGCACCTGGGACAGTGGGAGGTGTCCCTGCCATGGCAGGGGGTGGCACTGGAGGGGCTTTCAGGTCCCTTTCAAGCCAAACCCTTCTGGGATTCTGTGATTCACTGATGCTCAGGACATGAAGATCCAACCCTGAGCTGTCACGCTGTCTCCCTGCAATCAGAGCAGAGAAGCAGCCAGTGCCAGAGGATGGAGCAGCTCACACTAAAGTAGAGGCCTGAGGTGGAGAAATTTTCCTCCTCCTAATATACAGAAAGCAGTGATTTAGAATGCACATCTACACAAAACTTCCACCTGCAGCAGCAGGTGAGACAAGTCCCACCTCGACCTCATCCTATTCAAGTTCATCTGCTGGGAAAACCCTGCAGGGTCCCCAGTGTGAGTTTGCCTCTGTCCTGGCTCTAGGGGTGAGGATCACCACAGTCAGATGCAGGACAAACCACCTCATCACAGGGGACAGCAGGACCCTCTCAGGAAAGCGTGGAGCTCTGTGGAGCTCTGGGAAGAACACAGGACACAGAGAAGTGCCTGAGCTAACGACAGCATGCCTGATCTCCACAGCAGGTTGATTGATCTTTGCTAAAGGCATCAATGATCTGATGTTCTCCTCAGGTTTTCTTCCCAATTCCATAGCCAAGGGCAGAGTATACAGTCATTTAAACCTTGGTGAAACTCTGGGAAGGCAGAGGTAGTACCAACAGCTCTGTGAAACGTGCATTATTACACTAAGTACAGCACATTTTTGATGTGCTGATTTTTTGGCAATATGTGAAGCAGCAAAGTCAGTCAGACCTTTCATTTCTCTAACTGGCTTTAAGGGATTGTAACATTATGCTCAGTTATTGGAGAACAGGAGGAAATTGTTTGTCTGATTACAAACCTGTTATTTATTGTGCATTAAGAGCACAATCACCTAATGCAGGATATTTTATCCCAGTTTTAGGGAGGTGGGAGTGGAAATCAACAGTCCTGTCCCACCAAATGACATAAACCCACTCTGATCTCAGAAGTCACCTCTCGAATACTAAAGAGCTGGAACATAAAGGCTTTTAAAGAATATAGTTTCCAATTAGGTCATTGGTTTCAAACAGAGGGTGTACTAAATTAGTAACATTTGGTGGCAAATTTCTTTGAAGTTCTCATTAATCTTGGTCTTGGATTTGAACTTTTCTTGGCAATATTCCTTATAGAATTTGGATCCCACTTATGTCAAAACAACTGATTAGCCCCACAGTTTGAAGGCAGGGGGGATTAGGTAGGGCGGGTGTTAGATTTCATGAAAGGCCTATTTACCTACTCGTTTAGCATGACCAAATGGGAGGGCAGCCAGCAGGGGAGACGTGTTGGAAAGATTCCAGCGCTCCTGTCTAATTAGGGATCTCCACAGCAAAGGGTAGCAATGGATTTGTGAGAGCAGCCACTGTTCATATGCAGCTGCCCACTGGGCCTGGGCAAGAGCTGAGGGCTTCTCTTGACCTGTGGTGGCTCTTCTGCATAATTGACTGCCCACTTCCTCAGCTCTTGGGAAATTAGTGGGAAGGAAGAAATACTTTGAGGGAACATCTTTAGGTGGTGTCCTTTCTTCTCTGTGAATGGCCTAAAGCAAACTTCCCCCCAAAATCAATTGAACTCTTTCCATCTGTTGTAACACATTCAACACTAGGCTTCTGAATGGCTCAGAATCACCAAACCCAAGAATTCTTAAGAATCTCAATGGGAAGTTCTCATATAGCCTCTATCTGAGGGGCAGTAAGTTTACTTCATTACTTAATGAACCACAGCCCAGAGGAGAAAACACACAGTGAGTCACGAGCCACATTGAGAACTTCTCAATGGGACCTGCTAGAAGGAATCAAACCTGGGTATGCTCGTGTGCACCATGCACATCTCCTTCCTGAGCACCAACTAGCCAAAAAACAAAGGCAGACACCAGCAGGCCTTTCCTGGAAATCACAACCCAGCAGCAGGGACCTGATAAGGAGAACGCTCAAAATTGCACAAGAAAAAATGCTCTGTCTTACTGAAGCATGAGTGAGAGACAGGCTACTGTCACCCCTGGGGACATCTGAGCCCAAGCCAAGACAGAGATCCAGCCCTGGAGGGTGCAAGGCCAGCATTGCTTACAGGTCAGCTGGATGCACCAGGCTTGGCACAGCTTCAAGCCTCTGCTCACCTCCTGCAGCTGCTGCTCACTTTGGAGGCACCAGGATGGGCAGGAACAGCATTTCTGGGTGGTAAAGCTGCATGAGGCACGAGCCAGTCCTCCCAGGGCTTGGGGGCTCCCTGGGAGCAGTGCTGCTCCTGCCTGTGCTGGGAAACTGCCCTGGAGAGGAGGAAGCTCATGAGGAAACTGCAGCTGGTGCAGCAGCAGCGACGCTTGCTAGGGAGGAATGAAGACACCAGTATAGTGCTCAGTCTCAACAACATGCTATAAAAATGTTAAACTCATCTTTTCCTTGACAGGAAGAGCCCCCAACCCCCAGGACTCTGCTTTAATTTGAGGAAATAATTGGTTCAGATTTTATTTTATGTAAAACTCTTGGTTCCATCTGTAGACAACCTATCTTAAACATTTCAGCAGTGATCAGAAGGTCTTCTCTTACAACAAAATGCAGTGAATATTTGGCCACAGCTTTTGTTCTCACCATCCCTGACATCCAGTTTTCAGCACAGACCCAGCCTCACTGGCTTTAGCAGGAACTCAACATCAATAATGTCTGTACATATGCAGAGGTGTTTGCAGGATCGTGGCCACAACATTAGTTCAGAACTAACTTTAATAAGCCTAATTAGGGTCATTCTGCAATAGTGTGAAAAGTAGCACTGATACTTATTGGCTGGGGAGGGAGAAATCACAAGTACTTTCCCACAAGTTGGTGACCTCAGGGTAGAACTTCAGAAATCTCTCCTATAAAACTGGAGCCACTGAAAACCAAGTTGGCTGTGTTTAGAGGAGCCATGGAAATACTTTTAAATTTTTTTTTTCCAGCTGAACTTTTTGGCTCTGAACCATTTCTTCCACACTTTGGGGCTCAGTAATGTCCCTCAAAAAATAGTGTCAAAGCATGAAAGAAAATAACCAAGAGGAGGAGAAAAAGTGTGTAAGAGCTATTTTTGAATGATTAAATTCTAAAGAAGGCAATGTGTTTAGGGTGTCCAATAAAAGTTGCACAGGTAAAAAAAGAAGCGTCTTGTGGCACTTGTTGTTTTGTCTTCTTCAGAAATACAAGTTGCAGTTGGAGGACAGGTGGCACAAATCCAATTCATTCACCTTCTGGTTTTGGGACCTTGTTTAGCCACCATTAATAAAAGTTTTCTCAACAGGGCAGAGCCATTTCCTCTATTTTTTTTCTCATCCCTCTGGCACAGTGAACCTGTCACACAATCCAGAGAAGTCTGAGTTTGAAGGGGCCTGCAGGAGCACCTTGCTCCATCTCCCTGCCGTGGCTGGGGACGCCTCCCACCAGACCAGGTTGCTCCATGGCCCTTTCAGGCTGTCCCCAAAACAAAGCAAGCCACCCAAACCCACAAAGTGCTGTGGGCTTTCCAGCACTGCCCTGCCTGACCCCAGCACGTGCCCAAATCTTCAGCAAGTCCAAAAGCCACGAGCTGTCCCTGAGCACTCCAAGGAGGCACCAGCAGCGATTTGAAAGCTGGGTGGCACCTCTGTGTCCTTTCTGGGGGTAGACCAGAACCTTCCCTGCCCCAGGGGATGCTGCCAGTGCTTCCATCAGGTTGAGACGAGGGCAGGCAGCACATGTGTGCTCTGCAGGGGAGAGAGGTGGGAGTTTTCCAGGGTAAAGCATTTCCTCTGGTTCATGTTCAATTAAAAATCGTTCGGTGGCCGACAGCAGCTTCTCATCTGGCATATCGTGAAACCACTATTTCAGCACAATTTACAGCCTTTTGGGGAAAGGAGAACTCTGTTATTTAGTAACTTCCCTGCTTGCCCTCAGGAAGGTCAGATCCTTTTGTTCCCTGCCAGAACAGTGAGAGCTATAAACTACAGGAGGGAGAGAGTGTTGGGAGCTCGTACTCAGAGCAGTGCACCTGGATAACCCTGCAAAGAGCCCTGCACTGCAGGGAGGTCACACGGGCAGGAGTGGAATATGATGGGGTTGATTCATCAGGACAGGGAACATCCAGCAGTGCAGGAGGGCAGCTCAGGAGCTGGGTGCTACAACACAAAGCACCTTGATGAGATTTAGATAAAATCTGCAGCCTAAAACCAACAGTTCAGTGGGAGTTCCAGGAGGAGCTCATTCCCATTAACTTCGTCTTGGTAGCCCTTTTTTTTTCTGTTAAGAGATGGAAAATAGTACAGTAAGGTTCAGGCTTTCTCCCCCACAGCTGTTGGCACCTCTGGAGCATGGTGTGGGACCAGCTTTGCTCCCAGGTTGTTGTCAGCAGCTGCCTCAGCTTGCAGGGCACTGTAAAGCTTGTATGGGCTCATAGCACTGCAGAAAACCAGGGCTAAGCCAGGAATGAGATTAACTTGAACCAGCTTCCCCCTCCAAGAGAATATTCATTAATAAATTTTGAAATAATAATTTTAAAAAGTTAGCAACATTATTTGTATGCTGCCTCATGTCCAATGTTTCAGATATTTAACTGTTTTTATTTTTGACACTTCAGGCAGGTTTGTGTGACACAGACAGTGCAGGGAGAGAGAAGCCAGCTGAATGCACCACTAATTGTTACCCTGTTTTCCCATGAACCTCATTCAATTTCCAACCAGGAGCTTAGGGAATAAAGGTCAAAAAATCCTCCAGGCTCAGAAAATTCACGAGAAAGAGAAGAAAACAACTTCCATTGTTGCTACACATTTGTTAACATTTCATTTCACAAGAAATCAATACAGCCCAAACATTTCTTCCAAAAGCACAAAGGAACAATGGTTCAAGGGCTGCAGAACATGGAGATTTTTTTTATCACTTCACCAAAGTATAAAACAAACACTTTCCCTCTGCCTCCCTGTTTATTCTGAAAAATATTTGTCCAAGAAGAGCAGAAACTTATCTCCAGGAAGTTTGCTGAAGGAAGATAGTGGATGAACAGAGAATCAAGAAAAGCATTTTGAACAGTGCAGGCAGAGATGTCAAAGCAGCAGTTCTTCCCAACATCATCTTCACCTCAGTTTGCTTGCTCAGCCTGACAATCAACATCTTATTATGCAGCCCCAGCATTTCTCTGCAATTTAAACAAGGAGTTGTAATGGTGTGTGATCCTCAAGGTCACTTCTGGAGAGTTGTCTTTAGCCCAGTGGTCATCAGCTATTTAGGACTAAAAACGACAATTTCACTAAAGCAAATGACATCCTGGATGTATAATACACTGCAGCAAATGCACTGGAAATTATCAGTGGAAGATCCAGCTTGGAATATCTTAGCTGTCATGTGCATGAAGGAGGTTTCTGGGATCAGGAAGATTCCAGTGTAGATCTCAGAGAAAGAATGGCCCCTTTTCATTTATCTCCAGGTACACAGATTTAGAATTGTAGCATTCTCTTCCTATTGTATCTGGATACATCAGCCTATTTAGAATGTATTTCCTTGGAGGTTCTTTACCTTGCAAAAAAAGAATTCATCTCTGCCACACAGAGGGGAATATTACATCCTGCACATCAAAAGATCCTTTAACCTGTCCTAAATTTCCATTCTTTCTTTTCCCATGCTCTTATCTGAAGAGAATATTTTTCTTCCTCCATTCAGTAACTGGCTCCTGACTGCTTTAGTCAGTAATTTCCTGGGGCTTCACAGCAATTCCTGGGATGAATAGCGATGTCACCAAGGCCAGGCTTTGACATCACAGAAGAAACAGGTTTTTTGGGGGAACAAATGGATTTATTTAGATTTAACCAATGTTGGTAAATGACACATGACGTGTACTTATGAAACTATCAGGAAGGAATTTCTCACCTCATAGTGAGACAAACCAAGGTCTGGGCAAAGAAAGAATATTTAGCAGTGCATATTCGAGTCAACTTGAAGAGAATGCTTGGAGGAATTGGTGGTCTTACTCATGGTGGAAAGAAGGTGATCCAGATCCATGGACCCACGGGAACACGGCAGCAAGATGGTGACAAGATTGTCAATGGAAGAGGAACATATTTAAATTTAGCTGCCAGTAATTTCCAGTGGGCAACTTTTGATGCCTTTCACCACTTTGTAAGGACATCATAAAGAATGACTTGCAAAATTATCACATTCTTAATTCCTATCAAATTGATATATTATCAGCTCTGCTTTGCAGATAAATCTAGCACATCCTAAGCCAGGGCTGTGTCCCTGACTTGACTGGAGGTGGCAGAACCAGCTCTGGAGCAGGGTGTGCTCCTGGGCTGGGTCAGCATCACCCTGGATCCCAGGGAGCCTCACACTGCTGCAGAGAAACCCGTCCACAGTGTCTGAGCAGCATTCAGATTCTTGGGGCTTGCGTTTATTAACATGCCAATTTCTTGGTTAAGATGAAGGGGGGAGGAAATCTTTCAAACAAGCTTGTAAATGGGATTTTTTTTCCCCTCAGTAGAATGACAGATTTTGTATGTTAAGTGTATTCCTTCTGGCTACAGCACACACACAAGGAAATTTTGAGCAGCATAATGCCATGTGTACAGGCTGCTGACTTAGAAAATACCTTCCCCCAAAACAAAGTCTAACATCAAGGACACAACCCAAAACCTGAGCTAGCTGTGGTTAGCAGATTCCTCAGTCTTGCACAGCCTTGCATTTCACCCAGCTCCCCTTGGAGCCCAGCAGAGTGGAGCAGCTTGTCCTACGAGTGTCCCTCTTGAGCACACGGACCAGCGAACTCCAGAGTTACAAAAGGATTTTGTGCTCCCTTGGAGACGGGGGCCAGGACCACAGGGTCTGCTGGCCAGTGTTTCTGTAGGTGTTTCTTTTCATAATGAGTACTGGAAGAATGTAACAGCCACACAAGACCTCCCTGGCTTTCCAGCAGAAAAGCTCCAAGGTTTACCAGTCATTTCCAAAAAAAAGGATTTGTCATTTTTCCAAAAGAGATATCATAACAGTTGGAAGCATCACAGCTGCTCCCTCCAAAAAACCTGTGTTGGAGCAGCAACCAGCCTCATGAGAACTTTACCAGTTACACCTAAAACTACCTCAGGACTGAAACCTGGAGAGGCAGCTGAGCAGCAGGAAACAGGCAGTTCAGGCGTGTCACAGTGATTTAGATACCTTGAAATGTCCCTAAATCTTCGTGTGTTGCCCAGTCTTATGGTGTCAACTGCCCCAGCACTTCAGAAGATTCCAACACCCCAAGGCTGGGAACTGGACTGATTTGCTGAGAGCTCACAGACATGAGATTGTAACCTAAAACATTAAGACCCTTCTGGGGTTTGAGTTTTCCCCCACTTCCTCTCTCGTTGGAATCAGGAAGTGCAAAGAAGCAACTGTGGAAATAAAACTTAGCTTCTTTTCAGAAAGTTACTTGAACTTTCGGAACCTTATGTTCATTCTCGTTGAGGGCAAAGATCCAAGATAGTTATTCCTGTACTTAAACCAGGTTCAGTCATCCTTAGTAATTAAGGGCACTAGATCAAAAATTAAATTTATTGTACCAGTAGCACAACCACAATGGATCTTCATAAAATTTAACCACACAGAGAAGTGGGTTGCCTGAGATCTGCCATTCAAGCAGGCTTTATTGCATTTAAATATAGAATCATAAAAAATAAATTAGGAATGGGGATGACCCTTTGTCTACCTAGAGGCCCCAGGAAAGATGTTTGCCTCTGATACAGTTTGCAAATTAGCATTTTATAGGACCTGGGATGCTGCCTGACACACAAAATACTTTAAAATTCTGTAAATAATGTAAGTAAATTAACAAGAGATTGTGACTGCAATGAATAAAACATAAGTTAAGTACCTTTCCATTTCCTCTGAAGCCTAGAGGAAAAAAGTGACTAGATTCAGCTCTTTGGGGGAAAAAAATTGCAAGTACTCATAATGTTTGGTAGGAGAACACACACATAATTCAGAGAAACACTGAAAAGTCAGTCTGAAGCATCTTCTATGTAACTATGGAAAAGCCAGAGGTTTGTGGCAAAGTCCTTGGGTTGAGTTTTAGCCTTGTCCAACCCCCATCAAGTGGTTGGGAAAATCATCAGGGATGAGTCTTTCCCCTTTCTTTCTTTCTTCCCCTGCTCCGCCTTCACTCAGAAGGTTCCTCAGAGGAGGCTGGTGATGGGCACAGCTCAGGGGCTTTGTCCTTCCAGCGTGGGCTGCTGAGTCCTGTCAAAACCAGCACTGCTCTTTGCAAAGCAAGTCAGAGCCCAGAGAGCCAAGGAAGAGCAAGGAAGTGCAAGTCTAGAGCTGTGAATTTTGAATGTATCTGAAGAGCATGACCATCACCAGCCCCAAACCAGCACAGGGCTCTCCCTGCTTCCTTCAGCCCATCTGGAAGCCTAGGCACAGCCAAGATGTCCTAGTGACAGCATGTGGCTGTCAGGTAGATTTGTCTGGGGACAGAAGTGAGCTTGGACCTCCTTTAGATCAACCATCATTGCCCAGTCCCCTGCACACCCTTCCAAACAGAGAAAAGTGCCATGAGGATTTGATAGGACACTGGACAAGAAAATAAGTTGCCCATCTGTGGAAAAAGCACATGTCCCAGAGGGGAGCTCTGAGGTCAAAGACATACAGCTGGTGAGGCATTTGGAGGATAAATCCTCTATTTTTCTATTTACAGTTTGGATCTGGCCTCGAAGCCCTAAGCTGACATCCTGGCTGGGGCAGAGTGGGAATCCTGCAGCAGCATGCCGGCTTGAAGGCAAGAGTCTTATCAGATGGGCTGGAAATATGACAGCAAGAGCCTCTCCCAGGATGTTTTGGCTTGTGATCCAGGACGAACACCTGGAAGCCAAGAGGAGCCTGGAATAGATTAAGTGAGTTGGCCAGACTTTCTCATCTTGTTAACATGCTGCAGGCTTCATTTGTGCTTTGGGCAGGGTTTCAGAGTGATTCTTTATTTGCTTCAAACCAGATAGTCCATCACAAAGCCCAGACTCCTGCTCATATCAGCATCACCCAGACACTGTCCCTGCAGAAAACGGCCTTTGTGACAAGAGCATCTGACAAAGTCAAACAGCACACACAGGTTGGGGTTTGGTTGCTGACAAAACCCAGCACAACATTCCACTTCAACCTTTCAACCCCCTTTTTCAGTCCACTACATGCAGTTTCACTGCCCCAGACCACAGGAAGACTCAAACCATGGAAGCTCCCAAACTGTGCATCAGGAAGTTCAGCTGCCAGCTCTGCAAGGACCAACACCACCAGTACCTCCTTGGAGAGCCCCACCCACGGCCACAACACCTGCCATGGCCAGGACGTGCTGGGACATCATGTCCCACCACCCCAGACAGCAGCTTCTGTTACTTTTCCTTCTGAACAGCAATGCTTTTCTCTCAAATGCAGGGAATGGACTCCAAGGTCTCCCAGAGGGCATGTTTCTGTAGCCATCTCAAGGCTTCAGGAGATGTGAGGCCAGGACAAGTTGGCCCAGATGGCCCCAGTGAGGACACACACACACCCATACACACTGCCACAGCCTTCTCCTTGGACCCACATCCATGTTTCACCCAGGACTCAGAACTTTCTCTCAGAGAATACCGTGTACCATAAGATAGAAATTAATTAAAATTTAGCTGAGCAGCAATATTCAACCACGAAAATCATAACGTGGTGGGGACCTAAGACAGCAACACCACAGGCATGAAAAAAGATCTTTCTCTATTCTGTACCTAAACCAAGTGGTTCCTGGCCAGGGAAGTCCCAATACAACTGTTTGCATTTACAGGTAGCAAATAAAAGCCAAATACTTCAAGAGAAAGGGAGCTTTTGCCCCTTCTCCTGCCACAGACCAAACATCTCATCAATCATTTCCACATGGCTCGTGCTGATGCTCCATGCAGGCATGAAGCTCCTGATGTCAGTTACCAAACCAAGAAAATAGAAGGATTTTATCAAGTACCGTTACTGCCAGATCTGTTCCAGTGATGATAGAAATCAGTAGCTACATGGTGCAAAGTGGGGCCTATGGCCCTGCTGCTAGGAGAGAGTTTGGCTCACAGGTGAGGGAAGTAGTTCTGACCTGCTTCCAGGGAAGCCCTCTTGAGTCTCTGCACAGCCAGCTGGAACCAGGAAAAATTAGGGTTCTACCCCAAATGTTGTCATTTATCCATTTTATGATTTTGGGCAAAGTACAGCCCCATTTATGCCTCAGTTTCTCCAATTCAAAGTGAAGGTGAACCCAGCCAACTTCTGAGAACTGCTTTAATGCTCATGAGGAAATAAAAGAAAAACCCAACAACATTAAACCCTCCCCGAAACAAAAAAGAAAACTAAGCCAAAAAAGCCAAGCAAGTGTTTTACAGACTCATCAGTATGTGTAACCAGGAACTCTTTTTTTTCCTTTGCAACAGCAGAAATCTATAAAGACACTCACAGGCTCTTGCAGCTGGTAATGGGAACACACAAGAAGTGTAGGTTTCCCTGTTTAATGATTTTGGTCAAAGTTGTCCCTGCCTAGGGGCTTTTCACTTAGAGGACACGAGGATTTTAAGTTCATTGTTTTACAAGCAGACAGAATGGATTTGTTGTTGTTAAAATCACTTTCCATTGAGAACTCCCCAAATAATTTCCCCTCTCTATCCCCCTCCCCTGTTCCTCAGCCCGTGTATACCAGCACTATCAGTTCAGCTCTAGCTTTGCTTAAATGCCATTGAAAGACAGCAGGAAAACTCTGTCAGAACTATGTCTGTCAATGTTTTTGGAAAGTCCAGTTTCCTTGTTTTCTTTTGGATCAGGACAGCAGCTCACAGGAAACCTGGGGCTGCTCCGAGTTCTCAGTTCATTGCTTGGGAGAGGATTTGAACCCAGGGAAGCTTCTGCCATGACCATGGTGCTTTTCTGGAAGACAGAGAGACCCAGTGCACCTCAGACACAGCATCCCAACGTGGCTTGGGTTGGAAGGGACCTTAGTGACCATCTCATTCCAACTCTCTGCCATGGGCAGGGACACCTTCCACTAGACCAGGCTGCTCAAATTTATGTGTGAATTGCTGGGCGGTGCTTTGAGGAAAATTGCCATTAAATCCAAACCAAAGCTGACAATTTCAGGCCCAGGGACCCTTGGACACTGGCTGGGCAGCCCAGGGCTAGCTGCTGGCATGCACATGGCTGCTCCAAGGGAGACACAGCTCAAGGGGGCTGCTCAGCAAAGTCTTCCATAATTTGCTATTCCTGAAGCAGAGTCAGCCTGGTTTACACCTGGAGCTGCTCCTGGAGGAGATCCTGACTTCAGACACACCTGAGAAGTGCCTGATGCTGCAGAAGGGGCTGCAGGAGCTGTGCTGCAAGCCCCAAGTACAAGATGGTGCAAAGGACAGAATTAATGGGTCTGCTCTGGAGCAGAAATGCTCCATTCTAGGGAAGGAAACAGCTTTGCCTGATGAAAAATTAAAGAACCCCTGGCCTGGTGGTTTCCTCCTGGGGTGAGTTAAAGCAGCAGCCTGAAGAGAGAGGCAAACCTTTCCCCTTACATATTAACTGCAGATACACTGCCCATCTCAGAGTTTCCTCAGCAAATTGCCCTCTTTGTCCTCCTAAAATCCAGGGGGGTGTTCATCCCTTCCCCTCTCCAGAACAGAAACAACTAAAAGAGGAACAAATCTCAGCTAATTTTCAGTTAATATTTTGCTGAGACGCAATTCTCAGAGCAGCACCACCCCAGACTGAGCCAGCCCAGCATCTCCCTCATGCTGCACGAACGTCTGCCACTCTGATTTTGGAGGGGAGAGTTTAATGTGGGCATTCACTGCTGACTGACCACGGTTACTGTGCAGTTACTGAGAAGAGAAGCAGCTCCTCTGGGATTTCACCGTTTCCCCAGGTTCAAGGGGGCAGGAGCACTTCCCTCCTCACCTCAGTTCTCCTGGGAGCAGAACAGGGAGGACAGAGACCTTGCCCAGCTGTGGCACTCGTGGCTGGCACCCCACGAGCAGAGCAGGGGCTGTGCTCTCCCAGCCCTCTGTCCCTTCCCAGCAGCAGACCCAGCTGATCTCTCTGCCACCCCAGCACAGGGAGAGATCAGAGGCAGAGCTTGGCATGAGGGTCTGAGTGTCCCTGCTCCGTGAGCCACCCCTAAGCCCCTGAGCAAACCCAGTGGGGCTGCAGCAAACGGGGCAGCAGAAGCACCTGAGGAGCAAGGGGGGCTTTGTTCAAACACTGCAGCTCTGCTACCAAACAAAAACAAAGGCACCAGCTTTCCATTTTCTTCTATTACCCACCTTAAAAAAATAAACCACAACGCTGGCCAGCCAGTGCTGGATCCCTGTTTTTATGGAGCCCATCCTGCCATGCTATTGCTCCACAAGGACATTACTGATGCCATTTAGAGATCAGGTTAAAAACGAGCCCCAGCCCAGCAAGGGCTGTGCAGGAGTCACTCCAAAGGTGATCCCAGAAAAACCTGGTTCTGCCTGGCCACATGCTGGTGAGGCCAAAGCAGCAATCACTCTGCATCCTGGCTGTAAAATCGAATTAAATGAAAGATCCCATTTCACCAAGGGCCTAAAACTAATTTGTGTAACATTTCCATTATACAGCGCTGCCTACAGAAAACATACACTAAAGCTCTTTGACAATTTAACAGGGAACATTCCAATAGGAAACATTATTAGATTTTCCTATTAAGCTGCTTGGGGCACGTGCTCACTTAATAGACGTTAATTACATTAGCAAGGCTGCAAATTCAGTCCTCGTGGAATCCAAGTGACTTTTACAAAATTGACTCAGTCCTGAATTTTCTGTAGGGACACAAGGAAAACAAAAAACAGATAGAAAATTGGAACAAAGCCACTATGTCACCACTTTTTCAGTAGTGGCTTTAAAACACTGTAATGTACTGATGTGTTTTGCTTTCACATTTCCAGAGCGGAATTTTCACAAATTTCCCAGCTTGGCAAAATAATTGAAGGCACCTCATGATATTAGAAAAATGGACTATTTTTTTTCCTGCCAGTGGAAAGAATGGTTGAAACAACAAAAAGGCTGAATATTTCAGTTCAGTCTTTTTGTGAAAATATTTAATATTTCCTCAGCATGTCTTTGTGCCTTATTACGTTCAATAGGGGCTTAAATACACACTTTGAGTTAACAAGACATATCCTGATTAGCCTAAATCAGGATAAAATTACAGAGGATTGTTGACAAATCATCTCAGACAACATGTAAATGAAAGTGAAACAGTATATCACTTACACCCAACAGAATTACTCTTTTCTAGATAATTAACTCTGGCCTGAATGTGTCAGGGCCAACATTTGGGGCTCTGCTCCCACAGGCAGCTCACCTCAGCCATAGTTTGGGAGTATTCCCAGTTTTCTGCTGACTGCTGAGGGAGCCTACGGGTGGATTTGAGACTCCACAGCTGTAGACATTTACTTCTGGCTCTGTCATGGATGTTTTGAAGGTACACAGGAGCAGTAAGGACACAAGGGATTTGCTCTGAAGAGTTTTGGTGCAATGAACTCTTCCCACATTATTCCCTGTCCTGGTTTCCTCCTGAGTTCCTCCTTGTGTTGAACCAGGACAGGGGGCTGGCAGGGAGGGAGGAGGGGAAGGAGGCATCTTCATTAAATACTTCAGTGAACTTGTGTGAGAGTTGCCAGCAAAGTGTGAAGCTCTGGGGTGTCTGATGTGGAAGTGTTATGCCATGTTTCCCTCCCATAATTATAATTTCATCATGAAATAATAATAGGTTGTGGTTGCTTGTGACCTTTCACTGCTGCAGGATGTTGGTCATTAGGAAGACCTGATTGATCACTGAAGCTGTCATTTGACCATGCAGACCCCTTCCACCAGCTTTTAGAAGGAGAATGAAAGTATTTTTGAAAATAAGCCTTTAAAAGACCCCAGGTCACTCTCAGGAGACTCCTAGCCCCTTCCTACCCTCATTGTGCCAGCTGGCAGAGCAGGAGGCTGCTAAACAGCTGTTTCAGAAGGCATCATTTGGGTGCTGTAAACCTCCAGAGACCCTTCCTCCCCTTAGACTCCCTCCAGGTGGGGAGACACTGGTGAAGGACAGCAGGGATCACCCCTCATGCTCCACAGGGACGGTTTCAGTTGGTGGCTCTGACACCAGGGCAGTTTCTGCTCTCTAATCCCTCCAGAGAGCAGGGGTCCAATCCTCAGATGGGATTTGTATCTGCTTAAAAGCTTTAGAGAGCTGTGGGCTGAGAGCCAGGAGTCCACCTTTGATTGCAAGCACTGCCACAGGCTCCCTGCCCTTTGCACTCGTGGTGCAGATGTGAAATTTCTCCTGTCTGAATGGCAATGCCTCTGGAGACAAGGACTGACCACAGGGAAACTGTCCTTCCATCCCAGTGGGATTCAAAGTGATCAAAGACCTCTTGGAAATTCCTGCAACAACCACAAGGACCTCAGACTCCAGGCTTCATCCCTTTCCATCCCTGTGGGAAGCTCAGCAGCTTCCCAGGTGACTTTAGGCACTGCTGGATGTCAGTACATTAATAAACAGAGATCTGCTCTCTGACAGGGACACGGCCCTGACTGTGCCAGAAGTGTTGTCAAGCAGCTATAACTGCCTGTAATTGAGCTCTCAGAAGTATCTGCCCTGAGGTAAGCCAAGGAGAAATTTTACAAATGAAGATAATAGATGTTTATGTCACACACACACACGCACACACACACAGAGCTACGATCACTCACTTGATAAATCCACTTTCAGCAGTGCTTGCAACAGCTTTGTCCTCCACAGCTGAACTGGGGTCTCTCTGGCAGCATTTATGCCTCAGCAAGCAGGGCTGCTTCTTGCCCTGCACTGAGCCATGCCTGGAGCAGGTCACAGTAATCCATGTAACAACATCTTTATCCCACAAATATTCATAAATTTCAGCAGATTTCCAGACAGGATTCATTATCTGCAGGCATTCACCAGAACATCTGGAGAAACAGGGCCAGGCACATTGTTAACATCAATCAATTCTGCTCCCTTGAAGTCAACACAGCTATGCCAGCTTGCCCTTGACAAGAATTAGTCAATCTGTTCTAAACTATAAGCTGTTCCTGAATTTAATGTTTATTCTCAGGTTACATAATTATTTAAACTCTAAAACAGGAGGGTGAAAGTGGTGAACAGCAAAAAAGATACACATGGATCCATCTGTGGTATCCAAGTGGTGCTTCAGAATTAACAATTCAGGGTAAGGCATTTCTGCTGCTGTGTTTTGAGCTTAGAAGCTCCATAAATGCAGGTCCCACCAGATGCCATAAACCCCACAGGAACCACTGAAATTACTCAGGCAACTTCAGCTGCAGCATGTGAAATGGGGCTGATTTATACCAAACTGAGGATTTGGCCCTCCACATCGGAATTTGATACAGAGGCTGGAAAAACAGCACAGTACTGCTCTGTGTCCCTGTCTGAGGATCACCTGAGCAGACCACAGCCCATGCTGCAGATGGAGATGCAACATGTAGCATCATGGAATGGTTTGGGTTGGGAGGGACCTCAAAGATTGCAAATTCCCTGCCATGGGCAGAGACACCTTCCACCAGACCAGCTTCTGCAGAGCCCCACCCAGCCTGGCCTTGGACATTTCCAGGGATCCAGGGGCAGCCACAGCTTCTCTGGGCACCCTGTGCCAGGGCCTCACCACCCTCACAGGGAAGAATTTCTTCCTAATGCTTAGTGTAAACTTGCCCTCCTTCACTTTGAAGGCATTCCCCCCTTGCCCACATGACTGACCCCAGGTTTTGTGTAGGTATCTGCTAAATTCTGCACTGCATTTCAGCAGGGATGCCATCCCTGTGCTTTCTTGGTGCTGATGGGCCCCAGGAGATTTGTGCTTTGGAGCTTCCCCCTGGCAGAGCAGTAGTTGGCCTGAACTTCACTCTTTCCGTCATTCTCCTGATCAAAGAGAGCCAAGGGCTGTCTGGCAGTTCTGCAGTGGATCCTGTTTTACCCATAACTGAGCAGCACTTCAGGTGGGTTTGTATACCAGTGCAGCCCAGTGGCTTCAGCACATCTCCCTGTGTGCCTGACAGAGCTCACCTGCAGGTCTGCTCAGGTATCAGCTGGGATGTTGGGCTTTTACCTGCCTCCTGCTGCAGAGACACATCCAGCTGTCAAGGTCCTCACCCCCAGGTCCCCACTGTCCCATCTGCCTGCCTTCTGCTGGGCCAGAACTAACACAAGTGTTAGTGCCACTCCATTTTCCAAAAAGATGTTTTCTTAGTTTTTAACTACATGGAAGTTTCTGCAAAGCAGGTTTTTGTGGATGAAGTGGATTTTCCATAGGAAATAATGAAAATCTGGGAAGGAGAAATGAGTCAAAAACTCCTTTGGATTTTAGAGGCATTTTCCTTGTTTGGCTTTTTGATTTTCAAGCTTTGTTTTGGCTTAGGAGGAGGGGAGAGGGGACATAGAGTAGAGCAGCTCTGCATCTCCTACAGCAGGATGTAAACATGGTCTGTCCTTTGCCCACCGAGATGTGGGACTCTGGACTGAGAGCAGGTTTGCCAGAGCCTCTCCCAGTCCTCAGCAGAGACGGATCATGGAGCAACCAGAGTGCTCCAGCTTTGTGGGCTGCAACCACATGAATTTGATTTACCTGCTCACTTTCCCCTTGTTCCTCCCTGAGCTCAGCTTTAAAAATTCACCACTAGAGCCTGGTCATCCAGGAGGGCACAGGTGAAACAATATGCTGGTTTGGGCTGGGATAGAGTTAATTTTCTTTATGGTAGCTGTTACAGGGCTGTGATTTGCATTTGTGCTGGAAACAGCATTGATAAGCCAGGGATGTTTCCCCTGCTGCTGAGCAGGGCTGGCACAGTCAGGGCCTTTTCTGCTGTCCACCCCACTGCATCCCACCTCCTAGGAGGCTGAGGGGGCACAAAGCCTGCTGTAACCATACAGCCCTTGAAAGATGTTGGTGAAGCAGCAGGGAAATGCTGAACTGTAGGTGACTCATTCCAGTTTCACTCCTGGTGTGGGTTCCACAGCCTGTGGCCAGTCAGCCACAGTCAATTTAAATTACACATCTGTTGTCAAGGTGGGCATGACCCACTGAGTTCCAGAAATGCCCTTACCTACATAAGGTACCTCTAAGCAGCCCCAGCCCACGCATAGGACACAGCAGAGCAATATTTGTCCCTGTGCAGGGCTCCCTTTCCCCTCTCCACACTCCCCTCCAGCCATCTGCTCCCTCCCTCCTCGCCCTTTGAAGGCAGCAGATCTCTGCCAGCTGAGGCTGTGCCTGCCTGGCCCTCCTGGCTGTGCTCCCTGCTGCTTTCCCCCGGGAGGAGCTGGAGCAGCTCTTGCTGCCTGCCTGGGTCACCTGCTAACCAGGTTACCTTGCAGCAGGCTGGCTGGAAGAGGCAGTTCCTCTCGTGGGAGATGCAGAGCTCTTGGTGGCTGAGGGCAGCAGACTCTGCCTCTGCAGTGCTTGGAAACAATGGGATTTTTCTGGAGGTCAGGCCAGTGTATGTAAAGCATCCAACACTTTATTGCCTTTCTAAACCACCTGAGTTACTTTGCTCTGTAGCTGGGCCTGGCCCTTTCACACAAAGGGTATTTGCTGGTATCTCAAGGGCTACCCTGCAGCAGAAACCCCAGCACAGCACAGACCTCCACAATGCAGATTCACCCTGTTCACCCATCAGCAGCAGAAAACAAAGGTTCATCTCCTTGCCCTTGGAGCTATCTGGGATCAGAGGTGGGATGAAAAAACCAGTCCTGCTTGGGAGCATCCTTGGGGCTTGCTCCAGGGACCTGGGAGCAAGCTGAACTTGAAAAAAGAAACCATTAGTAAAAACAAACAGATGAACCAAAGCAGCAAAGCAGAAATACGAACACTTCCAATAACCAGGACACACATGCCTGGGACAGAACTGTGCATGATCCAAGTGAAGAAGCCAAATTTTAAACCTCAACAACAGCCTGTATCTATGAGAAGAGCCAGGGATCCTGGGAGAAACTGAAAAGCCAGTAATGCTCAGTGAAAAGCACTTGAAAAAATTCCCTGAGAAGTGCAGGAAAAGGCCTCTTTTTTGATGGACTAAAAGCCCAAACCAGAGCCTGAATATGCAGTGTGGTACTAGAAGGAATTTCACAGGGAGCAAGGATAAGCTGAAGTCCTGGGTAAGACCTGGGTTAGAGCCTACCAGAGTTTCTGGGAAGGGAGGCTGGAGTTGTGCCATGAAACCTAAGCTACACTCCCTGCCCCCTTTCAAGGGTGATGCAGAATTATCTAGGGATTCTCTCTTTATTAAAAAGAAAAAAATTTCTTTGTTTCAATGCCAAAAAGTTATATAAAAATAATTCATGGCCAGATTAATGACAGAGAGTAAGTCATTAGAAATCAAAAATGAGATAATTCTGTTGTAGACATGAGTGATGGTGAGAAATAAATTATATTTGGCTGACATTACTTAATTAGCTGGAATCATGGCGCTTTCTTAAATTTTCTTTGGTGAAGCTTTTAAGGTTTTGACACATCAATTCCCAGCTAAATAACCTCAATGTCAAAGCAGCCAGTTGCATCTTCTCTGCCAAGCCATTTTTGGAGCATATTATTTTAAAACTTCATCCCTTTGTTCAGGAATTTGGTGGCTACCACCACATGGCCTGTAATTTCTGGCAAAAGACCAATATCCAGATTCTTCCTGAGGGTAGCTGGTACTGATATTCTCCCTACCAGTCCCTGGTGGGATGGGGAAAAGATCAAGGCAAGGAAAATAGAGATTCTTTCACTGGTGTGAGCAGCTCAAATAGCCAGGAACCCTTAGCACTGCTGCAGTGCTGCTCATCAAGCATCTCAGAGGACTTAATGAGCATGAATTAGGCCTCACATTTAGAGCTGACTATAAATAGTTGCAAATAATATTCCTGGAGGACGATGCTTTCCAGTTCTTAAGCAAATTTTTCCAGCGAGAGTGGCTGATTCTTGCAATCCTATTTGTAAGACCATTCTCAGGGGGAAAGAGTAAACTGCAGAGGCAGAAGTCAAGATCTAAAAGTCCTGCAGGACTGAATCATGGTCTGCTGGAAAATCAGGGAAAGCAGCCGGAGGAAAAGAGTAAACAGCTTGGTGAGAAGAGCTCAGAGACAGTGAGACCAGCCAACCTACTGAGTGTCTGGGACCACCTGCTCTCACAGTGAATTAGGCTGTAGGACCCTGCAACAATCAGGAGTTTTAAAGAAAATAATGTTAATCTGTAAATAAAGGGGTGTGTGTGGCAGGGGAAATCCTGATTTACAGGAAGGTCTGAGGACTTGCAATGGCCACAAGGTATTACCCCAGCTGAAGGTACCAGCACTAGCATTTGACACAGAAATTCCTCTCTCTAATAAAAAACCCATTTAACAACGTGCTGAACAATTGCCTTGCACAGAAATGTTTGAATGATTTATAACCAATTAGTCACTATTACTACCGTTCCAAATAAATGCATTAGGAAAAGTTTTAAAACCATGATTCTTAACCACAGAGAGAAATTGGAGGATAATAGTTTAGCTTCAAATAAAGCAATTTACAGACAGATTTAGTGGCTAGGTAACATTTTTGAAGGGGAGAAAAAAATAACAAAAAATGCAATGCCCTGGTGGTTTGGGGTCTGGGACTGCCAGCAGCACAAACTCCCAGACATTTGAACACTGGGCACAAGGAAAATACACATATACAATAAAGATATCTTCCTGAAAACAGGCCCCAGTGAAAACCTTATTCTTCAAAGTGCTTTTAAATGAATAATTTTGGCCCAAAGCTCAATAAATGTGGTTCTACCTATGAAATCTACCAACTTTTTCAATGTCTTTGTTAGCATGGACTCAACTCCAAGATTTACCAGCACTTCTTGCCCTCACAGATCCTCCCCAGATCTTTCCCTAGTGCTTACATGCTCTCCAGATTATCATTTGTCATTTCACCCTTCCCTCACCTTCCTCAGGGAAGTCTCAACACTCTCTGAGTGCCACACAGAGATGTTCCTGGCCAGACAGAGATGTTCCTGTCCCCTTTCAGGTGGATTCCCCCCTGCTCTGTGTATTCTCATCCCTGCAAGGTGATGCTTCTCCGGGATAATGCCATCAGCCCAAGCATCTCCCCTAGAAATGCCACATTCACTTGCATAACCTGGAGACCTGTTTGATTTCTAAGTTAAAGAAATTGTTTCTCACCTTTCTTGTGTCAACCAAGAGAAAAAGTAAATCCACCTTGGCTACCACCATGCTCAGCAGCAATGTTACACCAGTCTCTCCTACCTCTTCATCAGCCCATTTGCCTTCAGGAGCTTCCTCCTTCAGCTGAGGTTCCAGATCTACCAGGAGACCCTTCAGCCCATCTTCAGAGCAAACCCTTCTCTGTATCAGGCCCCCATGAACCACAGACATCCTGATCCTTGTCTTCTGGGTGCTCTTGCCAAAACAGCACCTGAGAATGGTCCCCAAACCAAACCGGGGAATGAATCCACAATATCCACAAGCCCAGGAACAACTGGGAATAGTTTTCAGGGATGTACAGCGCACAGGGCAGATGCTGAACCCCACGAGGACTCTAGGAATCCCCTTCCCCTTCCTCTGCAGCACCAGCACACTTGTGAAGGAAAAGCACCCTCATGCTTTCCAACCCAGAACTGAGAGCTCACATAAAATACAGAAATGAGGGACAGGGGTCCATGAGCTGCTGTAAAATCAGAGTGAACTCAGATCCAGGCTGCCTCCAGGACTGACATCTGCTGGGGCATTCACACCTGGTCTGGAACGAAATCAAGGGGAGGTGACAATGAGGTAAGGAACAGCTCAACTCCATCAAGCTGAGGTCATCCAGCTGTGCTGCTTGAAAGTTACATGGGAATGTTAAAGCAAAATCTACATATTTTAAAAATGAGACACCTATAGAGTTTAAGCATTGCCAGAGTTTAGGAACAGCTAATTACAGGCCTAACCAGCTGGAGGTTTCCAGGTTAAATTCTTCCTAAATGGCTAAATTAAATCTTGTGCTCTGTTCTGACTCCTTCTCTAGAAGGTCTCTGAAAAATGGACAATGTGAAAGAGTACCATCAATTACTCTGCACCAGATGCAAGGCTTGCAAAGAAAAATGAAATTATTTGAATTAATTTTTAGTGGCATTTGGTACATTATATAAATCTAATTCTTCAGGTGCTGCATTGTAGAGCACTGGCCTGGAACTCTTCTGAATTTCGTGGTAATGAAGTTTTATGCTGAAAAACGCTGAGTGTGTAGTGAACAACAGCAACCACTGGCCCCAGAGGCTGGATCAGCATCACTGCAGCAAGAGCAAAGCTTTGGAAAAGTGACTTGGCACTGGAGAGGTTCTGCAGTGCAGCGGTGAGGGGCTGAGTTGGTCCTGGAGCATCGCTGAGCCCACGCAGGGTTGGCAGAGGGCCGAGGTCCCTCAGAGCCCTCCCCGGGCTGGCACAGCCGTGTCCAGCAGGGCAGGGCAGCCCAGAGCACACCTGAGCACCGGGCACCTCGGCGTGCCCCGGGACAGCCCCTGGCTCCACGGACAGTCCTGGCACGGACAGCGCATCCAACCCTCCCGAATGAACACAGCCGTGCCCGTCGCTTCGGAAAATAGAGTTTTTATTTCTTCATACAAATAGTATGAATTATCAGAATTTCATTTTCCTAGAAACATCTTTCTCTGTGTAAAATTAATTTGTGTTGTACATACCACAAAATACTCCATATACTTTTTTTTTTTAGATTTTCTTTTTTGTGGCTTTTTTTTTGTTTGTTTGTTTTCCTTTCTTTTTTTTTTTTTACAAATTGGCTACTACACTATAGAACCATGTTACAGACAACACATCACTAATAGCTATACTGCACTTCTCAATACAGGACTGAATGAAACTCAGCCATAAATTAATGTTACAATGTGAAAAAAAAAAAAAAAAACAACCAACCAAACTTCTAATCACACCTCCAAGCTTAATTTAAAAGAAATAAGGGGGGTATTTAAAAAGAAATGCACTGATTCCAATACTAGCAACCAGATGAACACCACAGAGAATACACCTTCATTGTCATATTTGTTAGGTAAGGCTTTTTTACATTAAAAGTCTAGTGCAGACTTCATTATGAAGGATATTGAGACAATTTGCTTATGGTTCGAAGAGTTATTCCTCACTCTCTGTAATTCCACTCTCCAACAAGTTTGTTCCACAAGAGCTCTTCACAGCAGGGCTTGATTATACAAATTAAGCCCACACTCTGCTGTACAGCTGAGGAAGGCATTGGGACATTAAACACTCATTTCCAGGAAAGCAAGGAAGACATAGGGGATGTAAAACTCTTTGGGCACTGAGCAGCCAGCACACACTCTGGAGGGAAGCGCCTGGAAAGAGCCCATGCCAACACACAGCTCCTGGAGGCTCCACCAGTGAAACACTGGGAGGTGGCACGGCCACGGCTGGGAGCTCACCCAAGGGCCAAGTGGGGAGGTCAAGCTTCTTTCCATGCATTGCATAAGCTGCTAGAAGGAAGACTGAGGTTTTGAGAACCAAAAATCACTTGTTTTTCCACCAGGAAGTATTTTCTTAGTGCCTGCAGCCCCTTCCCCTCAGTCACCCAACAGTGGCAGGGTCTGGGATAAAGCAGACACACTCCTGCACTCATCACCTGTCCTGGCAGCAGGAAACAGAGCCTGGGACCTGGCTGGAGTTGAAGCCAAACCCCTCAAAAGTGCATAGATCCACCCAGCTGCTCAGGCCTGCAGCTGGATTTTGCAGGACAGAGGGAAAGCAGGAACTGTCAGCCTGCAGAGCCCAGCACGTCCCACACCCCACCTGAACCCTCTGAAGTCAGACTGCATTGGCCCAAAGTGTCATTTCTTCACTAGGAATGGCTCAGGGCAAGAAGGAGAACTTCCCTGTTTGTGGGAAGACGTGTTTGGAGGCAAACCCCAAGGAGGGATTTGGATCCTGCTCACAGCAGCTTTGTAGGCAGCTCAGCCTCATGATATTATGCTTCAAATCTCCCTTTCCTTGAGGTCACCCACATGCACTGCACCTCAAGTGTGAATCCACACATGGTGGTGCAAGTCCCTAAATCCCCTTGGAGGTGTGACACTGCTGAGCAGGCCAAAAGACCTCAGGTTTAAGCAGAGCTCTGAAGGGCAGCTCCCTGGCACCTGCAGCAGACCCAGAGCCAAGTCTGCTCTTTGCTCTGTCTGCTGGAGCAGGACTAGTTTGAGACTCAGGTAGAGCAGCCCAGGCTCTGAGGAACATTTTCATCACCCAGCGGCCACAGCAGAGAGATGGAAGGGGCAGACAAGAGTGAGGAGGCTGCAAAAGTAAAACAAACATTTGGGAAACACCACTGAATGGGCCCCACCACAGCTGGGCACAGCTCCAAGGGGGAGCTATGGGTAACTATGGAGAGGTGCAGGGCATGGATTTCTATAGGCAGTGCATATGAAATTAGATGTTCTGCCCATTGGTGCTTTTGTTGTTTCCAGTTTTGCTCACACTGCCTCTGGCAGTGCTCCCACAGCAACCCCAGGAGATGCATGGTGCAGTGCATCATTCCAGGGCTGCAGATGAGGTGTGGGCAGTTCTGCTGCCCAAAGACATCAGAGCCCTCTTTCTGTTAAATATTCAGTGAGAAAATCACTTCTGCTGCCACCTTGCTCTGAAGGTGTTCCAGTCAAGCTGGCAGAACCTCTGACAGCAATGATAAGGCATTGGACACACACAGTGCTTATCAGGACCTCCTGAGCTCACAAAACACTGGCAGAGCTCTCAGGACAGCCCACCTAACCTGTCCTGGAGTCCCACAGCAAGTGCTTACACCTGAGGAGAAGGATTTCATTCAGGTCAATGGTTACATGTTTGGAGCCTCCTGTCCTGCCTGGCTGGTACCCCTGTGCTCAGCCAGGGCACCCAGGGACTGCCAGGAATACCCCAACTCCAGCGTGCCCAGATTCCCCCTGCCTTCCTACACATTCACCCTTGTTGGTAAAGCAGCACTTCTCCCTGGCTCTAAGCAAATGATGCTCCTTGGGAGAGACCACAGATAGGGTGCTGGACCAAAAACTGATGGGAATTAAGAGGGCTAAGGGTGAAGCTCCCCGGTCTCAAGTTGTGGGAGGTGCTGCAGTGGCCATGGGGCTGCAGGTAACAGAGCCTGTGCCGTGTCCTGGGACACGCTCCATGCTGGGCATGATGCCAGGCACACACCTGAGGTTTTCCCAGTGGCTCTGCTGGTGGCTTTGGTGGGTGCAGGGTGCTCCACGTGCTGCAGGCACTGCCACCTGCCAGCAGTGCCTGGTGTGCATGGCTGTTCCTGGAGAGACACTTTCTGCAAGTCACTCTGACCAGCACCACACATGTCACACACAGACGCAGCATTTTGCATTTGTCCTGCAGTAAAGATTTTAAATGCATAGAGGGATTGTTGGAAAGAACCTCCTGGACAAAAAGCAGGAAGGAAAACTGTGCTGAGGAGAGCTCTGCCCATGCAACAAGCTCTGCAGCTTCTCTGCTGGAAAAAGAGCACATTGCCCTCCTGGCAATCCTGAGCAGGAGCCCTTGGATTGGGGTTCCCAGGCTCACAGCCACTGGGAAAACATGCTGCTGCTCAGCAGAGGTATGTGGGGTGCAGGGATGCCCAGCCTTCCTCCCACCCAGCCCAGAGAAACATCCCCCCGGGCCATCGAACTAACCAGAAAACTGTGGGATGAGGGAGCACAACAGTGGAGCAGAGACTGGGACACTGGAATAGGGAAAGCAAGTGTTTATAAAGGCCAGATACCCGTAACAAAAATAAACTTGTGCTTTCCCTCCCTCCCTTCTTTTGATTTTTAAATACAAATTTTGTTTAGGAAAAGTGGAAGCACTGTCTGTTACAAACCAAACCAAAGAGAAAGAAGAAGGGCAAAAAAACAAGGAAAGGAGAGACATTAGAATTAAACACTGTGGAATGTTAAACAGGTTACAGGCTACCGTTCTAGCCAGTGCGGTTAGGCAGCTTAGTGAATTAATTGCTTAGGAATTAAAAATAAATTATTATAAAATAGATTTCTGTACATTTTACATACATATATATCTCTTTATATAAGCAAACCGTGCTGGGCAAGTAATAACAGGGGACTTTCCCATGCCAGGCTCAGTCCCAGCCGAAGTCCTGCCCTGTCATCTGGTAGAACTTCATGTTGAAGGGCCGGTAGAAGTCCCTCAGCCTCTGCACCACCTCCTGGTCGATGTCAGGGTGCGTCCTGCCTTTAGTCTTGCCCAGGCAGTGGGGTTTGCTGCTGCCCTCCGCCTTCTTCAGGCACGGGAAGCCCTTGGTTTTGTTGAAGTAGAAGTGTTTGTCCGTGATGATCCTCTTGAGGCCCAGAAAGTCCTGGACCCTGCCCAGCTCCCCTGCAGGATCACTGATCAGCCTCTCCCCGCTGACAAAGAGGATCTGCCCGATGGGGAAGTGCAGCAGCCAGTTCTCCAGGTGCTTGGCGTAGATGCCGATCTGGATGGCGCTCCACGAGGTGTCGATCAGGCCCGTAGTCCTGTTTTTGAAGGTCAGGCTCTCAAAGGTGGGGATGTCAGGCTTCTTGGAGAGCGTCTGGGTGTAGTCCGAGATGGCTCTGGTCACGGGGTCCCGCACCACCACGATCAGCTTGGTGCCCTTGGACATGGAGGAGATGCGGGCTGGGGCCTCCTTGGTGACGAAGTAGCTGGGGGTCTTCTCCATGGTGATCTGCCCCTCCAGGGTCCTGGGCATCAGGTCCCTGCCAGCAAAACACACAGACATGGGTCAGAAGGGCAAGGAAGAGGAACAAAAAAATCCATATGCATTCACATGTATGTTCACACATAGATACATAAGAATTCTTCTCCCTAAAATGCCTTCACAGGCCATTTGGATCATACAGACAAATCCATTTCCCATTGATTCAGGGATTAGGGGGGGATTATTATTAAAGGCCACTGTATTAGAAATCCAGTTGAGTAATCCCCCAGTTATTAATGAGTGGATTAGCTGAGCTACACTCTGTGCTTGGACCAGGGCTGAGTGTACCACACCAGCTCTGGACTGGTCAGGATGGGTCCTGAGCTGCACCAGGTGGCTGTTCTAGCTCACAACCAGAACACTGAGACCTGAGCCCCACTGAGACCTCAGCCCCAATCCAGAGGTCATTTCCCCATGGGAATGAGAAGATGGTACAGCAGAAAAGCAGGAGATCACTAGAGTATGTCCACCTCACTTTCCCTCAGCATTCCAAATGCAAAAATTTTCCCAATTCAGGCAAGAGGGTGCAATTTTTCCCTGGCTGGCTTGCCAACAGCAGGACTTCACTCACAGGTGTCCTCTTGCATCCAGTTTCACCCCCTGCTTTACTATTCCCTATCACTTGTTTCCTCACATGAACTAGAAAGGGCATCAAGAGCTGCCCATGGCATCTTCAGCAGATCCCAGTCCAGGAGACAATGAGGACAACCCCACCCCAGCACTGCCCCACGGGCTGCAGCAGGTCAGGATATGGGATACAACTGTGGAGAACACAACCTCAGCAAATGGGCAGGACATACCTTCACAAAGCACTTTTAAAACTTAAAACTTCCAGCAATTCCACCTTATTCCCTGGCTATTTCTAATTAACCACATGGGGAAAGAGCAGGGAGCTTACAGAATTGATGGAAGTGGCAGGAAGCAGGAGGAGTAATTTTTCCCTATTATTCACTAGGCAAGCTAAAACATTTTAGCCCATTTGCCAGTTCTTTCCCTTTATAGCCCAAATGGACCCATTTGCTCTGGGTTGCGAGACAGTTGAAAAGAAAAGGCCAAAGGGGAATCAAGCACGAAATTAAAGTTATAAAACTTAATCAAGTTTTCAAAGCATCCAGCCAGCACAGAGAAATAAGCAGTCAGCATGTGATCTGCAAGCCTGAAGCTGTGCTTCCCTCAGCCACAGGACACCACACAGAGGCTGTTCCCAACAGCCATCTCCTCCCTGACTGCTTTTATGCTCCCACAGCAAAGATCACTAGGGCTCTTGCAATTAAAACAGCCACTGACAGTTTGTGCTAAAGCCAGTGGTTGCCCTGATTAAGAACACAAGGGAAGAAAACTGACCAATCTGTTCTGAGGGCAAATAACAGGGGATCCAGGAATGAGTGGTCTGTTTGCATCGAAAATTATCCCATGTCTATGAAATTTGGTCAGTAGCTGTTTATGCAACTATTGGTGAGCTCACACTGTACCTGGTATTTTACTTCACCAGCCTCTGGCATTACCTCTGTACAATGTGTTTCCTGGTCAGGGGCACCCAGTGGCTGCACCTCCGTCCTCCCCGTGAGCTCCCTAGAGGCTGCCCATAAAGCCCCTTCTCCACAGTCCCAAGGTGGGAGACAGTCCCTGTGCCAGATCTGCATGGCACTCAGGTAGAAGTGGAAATGGACAAGCTGGACTGTGGAGGAAGAGGTTTTCAGCTTGTGGAACCTCCGTCATGGCCAGAGGTGGTGGCAACCCTGAAGGCTGGGATTTCAAGTCCACACAAGTGGAGTTTCACATGCAGATAAAAATCATGCTGGTCTACCAGATACCTGGAATGTGAGAGCTTCTGGAAGGCAGGAGCTAGTGTGTGTGCCAAAACCAGCAACCAGAATAAAACTCTGACTAATCCTCTGCCTTTCTGGCCAACTCTGCAACCCCATAATGCTGTCACAGAACAGGGCCAGTCAATAACGCTCAGAGCAACTCTTAAATTTGTCGTGGGCTGATGTAGATTTCGACATTTGCTCATTAAGTGGTGTCTCCTTTTATGGCCACATTAAACCCAAGTTCTACATCCTGCACTGGCCACCAACTGCTTTTCAGCTTGATTTAAGAGGCTGTTTTCCACCCATGAAGTCCTTAATGGCCTGGGACCTGCTTAGAGAGGAGAAAGCTTCCCAAAACATTCTCAGGTTGCTCGTGTTCTACTGAAGCCCTTCAGCTTTAGGTCGGGTTCATTGGATTGCTGGTTGCATGGGGCCCTGCATTTTGGGACTGATTTCTCCTCTAGGACTACTACAGCCAGTATTTATCAGTCTCATAGGAATGATGCAAGGTTTATTTTCCCCCTCCTTGCACAAGAAAGGCATTGGGCAGGGCTGGGCTGTGAAACAGGAGGAAATTGCTGGGGATGGAGTGCCAAGTCAGTTGATTCAGTTGGGAAACACAGGTTCTTAATTAGCATTTCAGCAAATACAGAGCAGCTCACCATAAGTGGAAGAAAGCAGGGAGTAACTCTGCCTAAGAGGCATCCATTGGCCTGGCATCAGCCTCTTTGCAGAGCAGTTCATCTCCTGGACCCACATTGCAGTTGTGGCTGAAAGTATTCAGTTCTGGGCAAGCCTAAACCTCCCAGATTGTTATTTTTGGAGAGGGCCTGAATTCTTGGCAATTTAAGAACATTTTGCTGGTGACCCATCTCAGCAAGCAAAGCAGAACAAGGCACATTGACACACCTACTGCCCTCAGGTTGGCCAACACAGTAGAAACAGAACCTTCACCTCATGTACAAGGCTGGATCCACCAAAAACACCCCTCAGGCCCTTGCTCCTGCTCTCCCTTCACTGTACCACATGGGTGCCAGCCATAGCCCAAAACTAAGACCCTCAAGATGGTCTCAGACTCTGCTTTGTTTGTAAAGTGGCTGCATGAAAGAAAGACAGCTGCAAGTGAAGCCAAATATTGTGGCCCATAGAGGTGGTTTGAACCTCTGACAACACCACATCCAGGAAAGCAAAGTTTTACTGCATGGGCATGTCAGTTTTGAGGAGCTTTCCCATGGTTTCCATAATCTCCCACAGAGGCACCATCCATCATGCAGGCAGCCAGAGACAGCAGAGCCTCAGGGACAGAAGGAACTGGTACTTTGGCTGGTCTGAACTCATAGCAGTGGAAAAATCACCAAGAAGAATTTATTCCCATTCAAACCACAGCTGGAGAAGGGCAACTTGGCCCAGCAGAGCAGTGCAGCTCCAGCACAACACACTGGACATATGTTTTAGTGGAAGGAGGACCAGATCCAGACCTGAACATACCTGCTCCTGGGGCTCCAAGACAGCAAGGGCCATGCTAAACTACAGCTGCTGCTTTGGGAGGGGAAGGAGGAGCTGTGATGGTGAGAAGCCACGATGCCCTGGTGGGATGCAGCCCCTCGGGAGAAAGGAGTGGGGTGCAGCAGAATCAGCTCAGGTGGACACAGATCACCCCAGGCAGCTTGTGACCCCTGTGCAGCCTCTGTTTCCACGGAGGTTTCTCAGGCACCATGGAGACATGGGCAGCTCCTGCCAGCACTGCCTGGCACAGGGTGAGAAGGGCAGAGGTGCAGCTACCACTGCTGTCCATACGGGAGAGCAAAGGGGGATGAGAGAGGGAACCAGGCTGTGGGAAATAGAGAGCTCAACTGAGCCCAGGGCTGGGCAGAGACACCACTGAGGGCCATAGTGGAAACTGTAGTAGAAAATATAGTATGAAAACCTTGGCAAGCCATCCCTCCTGCCTTCTGGCAACCTGGAGTTCAAAGACCTCTGAAGACAGCATCTGCATCCAAATCATCCTATTTCACAGCAACTGTGAACTGTCTAATCCTTCAAACCCACAAATACTTCTGGCCTTGAGAACATCCCACAGCAGAGAGTCCCAGCACCAAAGCACTGCCTCTACCTGTCATTTGAACTCCATCCCCACTTCCCAGCTTGGGAAGGGACGAGGCACCTGGTTATTGAGCATGGAAGAAGGAAATGAGGATGAGGAGCACCAGCAGACTCCCAGCATCCTTTATTGCCTACTCAGAAAGCACTGGTGGGGCTCACCACTGCTGACTAGGGCAGAGCTGACAGCAACTGGGTCCCAGCAAGGGGAGGAGGTTGCTGCATGAGCACAGCTATGAATTTTGCACAGGCAAAGAGCAAGCCCCTAACCCTGAGCTATTAACATGTCAAGAGGGACAGAGGAAAAGCTTTTCCTTTAATGAACATTTCCTCAGTGAAGCCTGCACCCTTCGTAGGCGAAGTGATAGGCTTAGTCTAAAGATGGATTGGCCTACTTTACCTATTAACCACTTAAACTAATGTAATAAAGGCTCTCTTCATTCAAACAGCCCTAATCCCCAGCCCCACGCAGCTCTGAAGCCTGGAATAAGAAGGAATACTAAGATGAACCCAGCCAGGCTGTTGCTTGGAAAGGCACTGGGCAGGGGATTTTGGGGGGGGGTTTAAGTGCAAACTTCTCCAATGTGAAAATCAGACCCAGAGTGAGATAAATTTACAAAGTGGGGATGACAGGTGGCCACATGGTAATCCAATCCTGAAGCCTAATGCCCTTTGTGGCAGCTTTTGTCTGCACAGAGGGGCTCCAGGCTAATCTGCTGCTACTTCTCAAGGAGGACCTGGCCAGGGGGGTGAGGGGACCCCCACAACCTGTTGCTGCATTATTTGCCACAGGTAGGACAGAGCAGTGCAGGGCAGACCACAGCTGTGGTGCCTGGTTTTATCCCTGGGGACGTCTGTTGGTCCCCCCATGCACCTCCTGCCACGGCCAACACCTGCTGGGATGAGCCCTCCCTCTCTGCTGGAGCCTGGAGCCCGTGGCAGGGCCAGGCTGGGGGTGCAGCCACAACGTCTGCCCTGGCAGCCGGGGGTCACCAAGCCACGCAGGTGTCCTGCTGCCCAACAGAAGCTCCAGAGCTGAGCAGATGAGCTTTCCTTTCTCAGGAAGGTTTCATGCTGGATAAATTCCTATCCAGCACCTGGAGCCACCCAGCACCACTCTGGGAGATGCTCCCCCTGCTCCAACAAATTCAAGTAATGGGTCCCACAGGTAAGTGTTGAAACCGGCTTGTCCTGTGATGCAGCTGCAGCCATGGCACCTTCCAGTCTCAAACCTCTCTGCTCCACACCACCACACCTCCTCAACACTCTGTGCTTCCTCAGTTTCCCTCAGCAAAGGTGATAAAACTCTCCTGGAGGAGATGGAGTGCACTCACACCAGTCCCACAGCAGCTCTGCCAGCAAATACAGCAAGAGCCACTTTAGGGCAGAATTTCTAGACTTTCCCCCCACAGCTGTTCCCTAGAAACAAGGAAAACATGGGAAATGGGAGGAAAAGCAAGTCAATTTATTTTGGACATTAGCCACATTTATGCCAAATTCATGTCTGTAACCCATAACCATTTGATTTGCAGCTCAGCACTGCACACACAGAGCATCTGACCTATCTCTGACCAGTTTCTGCCCCATTCCTCACTGATGTTTCAAGAAGAAAAAAAGTGATTCCTTTTCACAAAACCCAATTTTGACAATATGATTTTGTTTTTCCTGGGGAAAGTGCCCCCAAATCCTGCCAAGAAACTGTTATGGTGAGAAGGTGAATAGAAATACAAAAGGTAAACAACAAAGTTATTCTCCCATCCTAGGGGAAAACAGATTTTTTAACCTCCAGAGTAATGACAGAGGGTTTGAAAACCCAAGATGACACCAAGCAAACTACAGCCTGTAACAGAACAACCCAGAACATAGTACAACTTAATGCACATGACGAATTTAAGATTTTTGCTGCATTTTTAATTTACAGGTTGGAAAGCAAACAGGCCCAGTAGTGGTCTGTTCAGGCTTGGAACAGCTCTGAGGAACCAAACGCAGAAGATGAGGGAGATTAAAGCTGCATCCCCCCAGAAGTTGATGCTTCCAGTATGCTGCATGTCCCTCTGCCTCGTCCCCATCCCAGGGGCAGTTTGGTACCATCCCAGCATGGTCCTGTTCAGCTTTGCTCTGCTCAGGATCCCACCAAAGCCAAAGGGCTCATTTCACACCACAGCCTATCTGTCCATCTGCCATTTTAAGCCAAACATTTTTAAGGAGGGCTTTACTGCAACAACCAAGTCTCACTCTAATTCCTGCTGCTTCTCTGCCTTTTCTCTCCTCCCCATATCAATAAATAAATTTAGGCTGAGCGAGCTAACTCTAATATCTTGAAAAAGAGCTGTGGACACCCAGGGAAGGATGGGGTGGTACCTCCATGGTGGTAGCTTTGCCTTACAGCTCATCCCCTCTGCCAAGGTGATACCCAGTTGCTCCCAGTTTCCAAGGCAGCATGCTGCTGTCAGAAAGCAGGAAGAATGTACAGTGCTGGTAAGAGCAGCCAGGGGCTGGATTAAAACCACACAGCTGTAGCCCCATACTGGCACCTGACCACGAGCAAGAGCTCAGATGCTCACCAATGAAAAGCCCAAAGCATCACCAGCTCAGCTCCTGAGGCCACCACTCTGGTCCCCTCCCAACCCTACCAGGCCCCTTCCCCTGCATGGCTGATCACAAAACTGTTGAATCCCAGCAACACTCCTTAAAAGCAAGAACCTGACCAGCTCTGGGAAAGACTGTTAAAGTAATAAAGTGTTTTAATTGCATCACAAACCCTGCCACTGGCACACAGGTCAACTGGCTTCAAAATTACCTTCTTGGCTTTGACTCTGCTTTCTGGTGACAGCAATGGGGAAGGGCAATGAGGGAGAGGGAGGAAGAGGAAGAAATAGAGAGAGAAGAAGCAATAGCAAATTCCTCTTTGGGGGTGTGAGTGCTTGCTGCTTTATTATTTGATACATCATCTTACCAAAAATTTTCCTTGGCTTCAGCTGCTGTTGCACCACAGACCTGTACAGTAGCAGGCAGTCTCTCCTTTTTTACGACCAGTGGTAAGAGCAACATGTGTGCCTTTGTCTCAAGCAGGAGTCTGTTGTTTGGGTTGGCAAATTATACAACAATAAAAGGGAATGGCTGGGAACCAGCCTCGGCCTTTTTGAAATGGATGTAACCCTATCCAGCTCCGTCAAACACTCGCCACGATGATTACACAAACCAGATGATGGGAATTAATGAACTTTGGGGGTGAGCAAGGAGTAGGTGAAGGAGGAGGGAAAGGAGGAAAAAATATGTCAGCCTGAAATTAATGTTTTTCTTCCCCTCCTTGCTCCCTGTCCCCAGATCTGCCCTTCACTTGTTGGGGAATTTTGGGGATTAAAGGAGGGAGAGGATGGTAATTGTGTGTGAAGAGTACCCATGAACCCATGAAGGTGCTCTGGGACTTCAATGGGACCAAAGAGCTGGTGGCCATGGGTGGCATCACCGTGTGCCCCACAGGAACAGGCTCTGGTCTGGCTGTGGAGTCTGATCTAAGCTCCTTTGATGCTGATAAAAACTCCATCAAAGGTTTGGGAGTGGGGGGATGTGGGGCAGTGGCAGATGGCCCTTTCGTCCCCACTCCACGTGGCACAGCCGGGACGCACCGAACGGCCCTGGCAAATCAAAGCAAGAAGTGCCCCAAGGAGGGGGAACACACCACAGCAAATATCAGGGTTTAGGACATTTTTGGGGTTAAGTTTTTTTTTAAATAAAAGACTTTATTCACCTCTTCAAAAGTCACTGCCTTCAAATCAGACCCAGGAGCCACCACAGAGGCTTGACCCCCTCTGTGCTGGGACACGGGGAGCGAACCCAGAGCTGAACAGACTGAACAGTGTGCAGCAGCATCCGAGCACCAACCTGGACAAAGCAGGGCCTGATCCATGGAGGGTTTGTGCCTCTGGGAACAGCAATGGGTGCAACGAGCTCCACCAGCCTCTGCTGCAAAGGCAGCCTCCTGCCCTGTGCCAGACAAAACACATCTCTCACCCACATGCCTCCCCTACTGCATGAGATTAAACGGGTTAATTAGAAGCAGTCTCATAACCAAGATATGACATGCTATCCCTTGCAGGGCTGCTGCCTTCTGTATCAAAGTGCCATATATGGTGTACCACAGAGCTGCAACCAACAGAGGAGGAATAACTTAGATCAGCAGAAACACTTGGTGGGAGTCTTGTCTGCACAGAACAGGCTAATGCTTTCACCAGGAAGCACAATAGGGAAGCCCAGGTTCCACAAAGACTCCTGGGCAGCTGATGGGTGATGTCACCATCGCTCCTGGGACATGCCTGTTCCTTGGCAAAGGATGCAAAGGCATAAAGGTGGTCTTGGAGGTGGCTGATTGGAGCAATCCCCCTTCCTACCTGAGCTCATGCTCCATGCGGGGCAGCCTCTGAGAGGAAGGGCTCAAGGGTTCAGGACCACCCTGGGAACTTGAGAGAAGTGCACCCTCCTTGCAGACACTAACATGAATGTGCCCACAGGGTGCAGTCCTCTCCTTGTGGCCCTCTCCTCTCCTGTGGCCTGGGGGTCTCCAGCCCTAGCCAGAGGAGGGAAAGGGCAGAGCAAGAATGGGGACAGCAGCATGCTCTCCCCTACTGCTTTCCCAGCATCCAAATTCAGCTCCAGAGGCCTTCTTCTGCCTGACACACCGTGTCCCCTAACAATCCTCAGTGGATCTCTCTTCCAACCTCTTGTCTCGGTGGCTGCCCCATTCCTGTAACTGCTCAAGGCCAGGTTGGATGGGGCCCTGAGAAATCTGTGGTGGTGTCCCTGCAGGGGATGACATGAGGGGATTTCAAGGTCCCTTCCAGCCCAGGACACTCTGTGATTCCTCCCGAACCTCCGCATGCACGGCCCATCCAAGGCAAGGCTCCTTGCTTTGCCCATTTTCACCAGCCCCTGCCCTCACACCATAGCCCCAGTCCTTGCACCATCTCACCAGTCCATCCCTCCCTCCATCTCCAGCCTAGCTCCACATCTGGTGAGCACCATACCTTCCCCCAAGAAATCTCTCTGCCAGGCTGAGGACACCCGGGCTACTTGGTCATTCCTCTAATAGAAATTCCTCCAGCCCTACAGAACAAACTCAGAACATTGCCGCTGTCACTGGGCAGGTCAGGCACCAACTGAACACAGGCTGCAGGGATGTGGAGCTTTCTTTGGATTAGGAAGAGCTAAATTTCCAATTATTTTTTTACTTCTTCCCCAGCACGAGATGTTACAACTGCTAAGCAAGAACTTTCCCTCCTCCTTTGCTGGAGCCAGGCAAGATATTCATCAACGTCCCCAGTTCATTACACAGGCCCTCCTCTTCTCTTTATGTAAACACGGAAGCCTCTTTCTACTCCCCACCATACTTAAAAGCTCTGAACTTCCACTAAATAATTATCTTCACCGAGGGGAGAGGAGCAGCACTTTACATATCAAAGGGCTGCTTTGGAGGGATTTACAATAATTTAAGATGAAATGGTAAATATTCTATTCACTCCAGTTCATCTCCAGTAATAATTATAATCCTATTAGCAAGGTCCCAAGAAAGTGATTTCATTATCATCTAGTGAGCATCTATGTGGATTTCTTGGAGGGGTGGGATGGGGGAGGCCATAGGCAAATAAAGAAGAAAAAGCAACAAAAGATGCAATTGCCAGCATCTCCCTTCCCCCAGCAGGATTTGGGCTCCATTGTCCCGATGCTTCAATACTGCTTTGCCCTGAAAATAAGAGCTTTTGAGCGCAGTAAGGGGGTGGGGCTGAAATGAGCATCTTATTCCTTTCGGTGCCCGCGCTCCCCTTTCATGGCCCAGGTCCCCCCTGGAGCCGCTCCGGCACAAAGAGCGCCCGGTGCTGTTCCGGCAGCCCCGGGCAGGCGGCAGTGCCACAATTAAAAGCTAATTGCTGTTCATGGGTGAGTTCTTTAGAATATTGCCCAGCATCACCGGGCTGTGCTGCCCACCGGTCAAGTCATGTGAGATAACTCTAATCTGTCTCCATTTCCCCCAAAAAGGACAAAAAGACTGGTTTTGTTTAAAAGCAGAGCGGGGAGAGGGGAAGTTCTGTGAAACTCATGATTTAAGGGGGGAAAATCCCCTGAACTCAGCAGGAAATATGACTGAGCTAACAGACAAACTGGGACTAAAGCCCCTTTATCAGCAGATCGCAGCACCAACTGTCTACACCAAACTGTATGTTTGATTCCTGCTCCATGACACCTCTTCATACACCCCGCTGGAGTGTTTAACTGGAATTTATCCCTGCAGGAGTGCCTCAGTTGCACCAGTGTAATCCTCTTCCCTCTCTTCTGGCACCTGGGGGCCAGCAGTGTGAGTCCCCAGCACTCGCAGCAGAAGCAGGCAGCTCAGCTCTGCTCACTCTGGGAAATCAGAGCTACTCCGGAGCTGCATCCTCTGCAGGCTTGTAACAAGCCAAGATTACTGTCACAGTGTGAGAGAGTTTATTGCAAAGCTGCAGAAACATTTTTCTCAATAAATTCAATAGACAACAGCCTGAAAGGGAGGAAAGAGGAAGAATTTTAGGCATTCAGAGAGATTTCAGTGCTTACAACTCATTCCTGGTAAAAAATAAATTCTCTGGACTGCCTCTGCCTCTTACTCTTTTGCAACCAGAAAGACCAGCAACTTCTCCCTCAAGAATTTATAGCCTAGAGTTAACATTATGTGTACTAACCTCCTACTATGTAAAGATTTGATAGATCCACTCACAGACTCATTGCAAGACAAAGTTCTGCTCTTGAAGAGTGCTAGTTCAACACATCCTTGCACCAGAGACATGAATTCTTGAACTCTGCTTTACTTCAGCAGTACCAGTCCTGCCCTCATGAGAAGCTGAAACCAGCATCTGGACTGGGCAAGCACAGAATGTCCTTGTCCAGAAAAAAGCCAGCAAAAGTAAGAGAGTCAGGGTCTGGAGTTATTGGCTTAATTGTGGAGACATAAAAAGGACAAAAACCCCACAGCTCTTGCAAGGCTTTTGCTAGCTCAGAGTAGGCCTGTGCAAAGGAAACCTGTCTTGGAAGAGGCTTAAAAGCAGATGAAGAAATCATAATGGTGGGATATCCAAAACACATCCATGGTACCCAGGTGACAGGAAGGTCTCCTGCAGCAGAGGATGTGGGACTAAGACAGTCCCCATGAACACAGAGACTCTGATCTCAGGGGTTTGGCTTCAACTCCATCAGGAGAACAACAGGGCTGTTCCCACGAGTGCCAGCCAAAGGCTACACCTCGCTGTCAGCTTTCTTGCCCCACAGCAGCCACTCAGACATGGCCAAGAGGCACCAATGCCCACTGCCCACACCACAGCTTCTTCCCTCTCTCCCCTTCCCTGCTACCAAGACACAAACCCCCAGTGTGGCAGGAGCACCAGCCAGTACTGGGGTACGTTCAGCCATCCAGTCCACAGTCCCAGACAGCTCCCACACCCACCAATTTGCTCTCTTAATTGTAGCAAGAGCACTAATCCTCTCAAAGATGTTAAACCACCCGGGGCACTGCTCCTTACAGGTCTTCAAGACATCTCTCTTCCTCCTAGGTCTTGGGAAAATGCTTCCTTGCAGCTGAGGGAGCAATATAATCAGGTTAAGCCCCAGAGATGTGAGGATCTGGGATTTAGGGGAGGCAGAAGTGGTACTGAGACACACAGAGTTGGCACTGCAGAAAGATTACAGCCTGTTGGTGTTCTGCTGCTGTCCCAGGAGCACCAGGTGTTTCAGGAATTAGATGCCCAAACCAAGTGGTACCAGAACTCAGCCAAGGGTCGAACTACCCACCACTGCACATGGAACAGAACATCCTCCTGGGTCATCCCACCTGTGACAGCAGAGCACCCTGGGGCTCCTGCCCCTGGCTAGGACACCAGGAGGTATTCCTAATCCAGGCAGCCCCCAGGAGGTTATCCCAGCAGCCTCATCCCTACAGCACCTCCTCTTCCAGGCCCTGCTCCAGTGACTCGTTTTGCTGTGTGCTGGGTGGTGAGCCCAGCGAGCAGGGTACGCCTCGATTTGGACCCAAAGAGCACATCTGGTGTAACCAATGCAGGGGAGATGTCACATCTCGTACCCCCCAGTCATCTGTATGGCAGAAACACACTGCCACACTGTTTCTGTAGCTGTGCTGCAATAGGGAACTTTCCCAGTTTCCCGGAAAAGGAGCTGGTTCAACAGAAACAACCTCTGGTTTGGGCCATTCTAGGGTGTGGGTCCATGCCAGCTCTATGGATGTAGATTTCTATGGCATACACTCATAAATCAACTTTCTGGTCAAGTAACTCTGTAGTGACCATGGCAGCAGCCTCTCTCCAGCCACCAAAGAGCAGCTGAACGCGAGTGGCCAACCCTGGCCTGCCCCCACTGACGCTCAGAAACACCTGACAAATTTCTACCCAGGAGAGCACTGCAAGGAGATGAACCTCCCAGGCTTTTCCTCTCCTCTGGGGCACTGCCAAGCCACCACAACTCTGCTAGAAAGCGGGGAAAAAAACCTCAACCCACAGAGCAAAGAGCCAACCCCAAAAGGAAATACAAGTCAACAGCCACTCCAGCAAGGCACAGGTACGACAAAGTTCCCCTAATGCAATGCCCATAAATCACTGCCCTGCTGAGAGGTCTTTTGTATTTTCCCCAGCACAGAAACAAATGCCCTAATCCCTGTGCCTGCACGGGCAGGTAATGAGCTACACTGATAATGTTGCCCTTTGTAAAACACCTGCACGAGTGGCCCAGCATTTGCACAGGGAGGACTTTGTTTGCCACCTTGACACATTTCTCCTAATTAAGCCCAGCCTTCCTGCTCTGGGTCTTTATAGACATGATTAGAGAGAAAAGCCTCCTGATAGACTTTGGAGACCCGAGTGATACCCCAGCTCTCACCCTTCAGATCATAACTCATGCTGGGGGAGCATCCCCAATGATTTGTCTACCCTTGCAGGAAGACATGCCAAAGTCAGGCTTGAACCACTGTGCAGAGTTAGAGCCCCAAAAAGGGACTGGTGGCAGCTCTGCTCCTGCTCCTCTTCCTCACCATGGACAATAAAAGCAGGGAGGGCAGAGCAGGGACACTTCATTCACCCAGCAGCACTCTCCTCTGTGCACTGACATGCCCTGGAACATCTTCCATGTCACATCTGAACCAGAGACCACTACTCTTCCACAGCATGTGGAAAGGGATCTCACAGGGTGGCCAGGGCCAGACTTGGCTTTAAACAAATCTTGAGACACATTTACATCTACAGTTTTTCAAAAAAGCCATATAGGATCTCCAGGAATTCACTTTCTGCACCTAAAGGGATCCAACAGGCACCCAGCACCACCTGAGCAGCAAAGACCTTCAAAACAACAGCACAGAACACAGTCAGCTTTCCATTTTCATTATGAAGAAAGAAAGTGATGGTTTTTTCTGCCCTTTCTGATCATGTACACATATTCCACAGGCCAAGTAATGACAACAAGGTGCTGTCAAACCTCAGCTGCACGACTCCACCTGCCTCCTCAGCAACACCTAAACCAGCCTTGAAACTGTGCAGACTGAGGCTTCTCCTCAGCTGTGATAAACAAAGGGAAGGGGATGCCCCTCTGACCATCAGAGGACCTTCCCCGTGGCCAGTAACAGCAGGGAAGAGCAAATCCATCAGAGGAAAACTCGGAGGTGCTCAACCAACCAAGCATGTTCTGTACTCACCAGCTGCTCATTACCCTCAGCATCTCATTGAGTGGGTCAAGAATTTAAAATTGGTTTAGACTTTATTCCCAGCCGAGACACCTAATTAACTTCTGAAAGTCTCCTGCTTCCTTCTCAGAAGGGAGGGGTGGCATCAACCATAACCATCAGTAATCTGGGCACTGGCCAGGTCAGTGTGACCCTCATTGGGATGAGCTAATTTTGCCACCCACTGGAACAAAAGGTCTGGCAAATTAATACACCGGTGATCCTCTCAGTACTGATCCCTAAATGCATTTTAACACAAATGGGATTGTCACCTCAACTCATTTGTTAATGGATTTGTGATTCTCTCTCATAAAGGAGTAGTGCTGGAGATGAAGATCTCTCTGTGGCAAACAGACCACGGCAGTGAGACATCTGTTCAGAATGAGATTTTTTCCACCAACATCTCTAGTCAGGCCAGGATGAACCTCCTGACTCTCCCCTCCCTTTGAGACCTCACATCAAGCATGAAAGGGAGAAAATACAATTAATTTCCAGGACTAATACCCAGCATGCCCATTGAGGCAATCAGGCTGCAGGTTTGTGGTGCCACCACATCCCTGCGTCCCCGGTGACACTGCAGGACTTGGGGTAAGGCAGAAGGAACCAAACCAGCCTTGGGAAGGAGAGAAGTTCCCAGTGAAGGAGGGAGACAGGTGCCAATTAGGGAAACATGAAGGAGCAGGTCTGTCTGCAGACTGCCTTTCTGCCCAGTCATTACCTGGGATCTTGGCGTGGGCATAAACAGTCAGTGACACCCAGCCAAGAGCTCTTTAAAGAGCAGGCTCAGCTGGTGGAGATGCTCTGCTGCAAGTACAACAGATGCAAAGCACTGCTTCTCATTAAGAAGGTATTCACATAATTAGAGACTTCACATGGCCATACCAATGATTTGATCTAGTCCAGAGCACTCAGGCACTATTTAAGAGGGCCTGCTTGCCATTTCTGATGGCTTGGGCTGTCTTTGTGTGTAACCCTGCCATCTCCTCACACCCCATGCACTGCCATGGCAGGTCCATGGCTATGGTGACAGCCAGGAAGGACCTCATGAGTAAAACTACACGTGCCAAAGCCCTCCAGCAACCTCCAGCATCCCACCCTGCTTTCATTCAGAGCCAATTTCCTTCCAGAGCCAGCCATGGGGCTGAATTATCCACAAGTCCTTGAAGCCCTTGTGCATAAAGAGCACCGTGGGCCAGTCTGCCAAGGCCTTAGAGCACAACCCGAGTGAAATGACTTTTCCCTGAACACTGAGGACCCTGAATGACAGCTATTATTATTCAGATGAAACCAAGTGTCAGATTAACAAATCAATGGGCATAAGAGATATAAAATGGGTGACTATTGAAGCTTTTCAAATACCCAAACATATGGATGAACCAAATGTGAATTGTAATTGACTCACCCACACCTTTGATCTCTACACCCTCGGGTTCTCAAAGAGACAGCACAACCCCCTCTGACTCCATTGTGAGCTCACAAACTCCTTTCTCTCTGCCTCTATCCCCGGGATGCAGATGCAGCCTGGTGCTTGAAAAGTGAGAGAAGTCAGCTCTGCCTTGGAGAGCCAGGGAGCTGGAGATGGACAACCTACACTACCAAAACACCACCTCTCACATGGAGCCCATCACCCCGGGCATCTCCTCACCAGTCCTCACCCCCGGTGGTGGCCCCCAGTCGAGTACACACGCATGAGGAAATGTCCTAGGAAGCAGCAGAAGAGGGTCCAGAGCAAACATGGGCAGTGACAATGCTCATTCCCCGACTCCTGGAGCCAGATGTGAGGTCTCTTTGGTTTTCAAGGATTTCCCTGTGCAAAACCAAGGGTCAGACTTTGCTGATGGGTTCAGGGCGTGTATATGCCCCTGCTGTAAAACCTGGACTGGTCTGGAAGAGCTGGAAGCTGCTCTGCCCTTCTCCAACTGCCTTGACAGCACATAATCACTAATGCTTGATTAAGAAATCTGATTTTTAATTTTCCCTAAGATGTTTCTGGAGCTACATTGAAAATAACACAGCACTTAAATAAATGTTATCCCTAAATTTTTGCATTTGGAGTTTGGAGAGAGCTTCAACCAGTTTTAGATTGATGCGTGAGAAAATGAATAAAAGAGCATTATCAATTTTGATACCATACAAGCCTCAGCTCCCCAGGAGTCACAAGGCAAGCAATTGTTTGGGTTTAGCTTCAAGCCTCATTACAAACTTAAGTTTTTGTAGCTCTTCCAGGAAACCTAGCCCAGCTTATTCTTCCCCTCCATTCTGCAAATGCCACACAAGCATGCCTTTGGGGAGGTTTTGAACCCTTGTAGCTTCCCCATGTTCCCCATGATGGGGAACAAGCTGTCCAGCTTAGCTCTTGCTATACTGACTCTCAAAGCAACAGGAGCTTTGGAACTTGCCTGTTCCTGAAGGCAAATTCCAGCAGGCATTCCCAGCTCGGGGCTATTCCCCATCAGGCACCACCACTGAGTGAAGTAATTCACTCTGGGAAGGCAGACTTGGCATGTGCCCTGTCCTCTGGCACCAGGAGTGGGTTTGATGGGGGAACTGGGTGAGGCAGAGCAGGCATTGCTCTGCCCCCATCATTTCTGGGCTCCGACCCAGCTGTGCAGCTGCTTAACCCAACTGGTGAGCCCTGCTGGAGCCTAAGCCTGCGACAACTGCAGGGCTCACCCGCAGAGGAGCCCCGGCAGAGGAAGACCGTGGGGAGGAAGGTGGAGAAGAGGAAACCCACGGGCTCTTAAGCTACTTTAGGACCACAAGAGCTTTCTGTTTATATATAGCCCAATTAATTATTACCCTGCATTGAGCAGTTCGACCTTGGAATCATCTCTAGGGGGAGGCAGCAGTGGCAGCGCAGCCAGGGCAGCTGGCCAAGGCTCCGGTGTGTGCCCGGTCGCTCCTCTGCGCGTCCGGCTGTCCGGGCAGCGCCAGCCTGGAATTACCAGAGCAGACAGCAGCTCCCAGCCCCTCTGGGCTCGCAGCAAACCCAGGCTGAAACCCTAACCGGCTATTCCACTTCTGCTTTGGCAGGGCTGATATCTCCTCTCAAGGCTTCCTTCCCTGCTCAGCACCCTGTATTAGCTATTCCCTCTGCTTTTCCAAATGCCATGCAGACAGCCCAAGGCTCATTAGTTACCAGACCAGCTCAAGAGGGAAATTAAAAGGGGAGGAAAAAAAGGTGTTACAAGCTTTGTGTTAAGTTGCAGCAAGTAAGTGCACTGCACTGGGAAAGGGAAGATGGGCTTTGCTAAGCATGTCCTCAGCAAGGGGCAATGCCCAGGCTGCCCAGCTTTCTGCAGCTCACTTTGGTTGGTCCAGCCATAGTAAAGCCAGAACAGGAGCCCAGGGATGCTCAGAGCCACCCAGACATCTACCTCTGCCCCACTGGTTGCAGGTGAGACCTTCATGAGCTTGCTCCATTCCAACCCACTTGCAGAAGGTGGAACCCCCCAGCGCTCGGGACACTGGCTCTGGTCTGGCACAGTTCACTAAATGTGGCACCAGAGGTGTGTGCAGGGGTTCAGAGCAGAGGACAGCACCTCAGTGGCAGGCAGCACGTTTGTTCCCACACGCAGAGACACAGGGCACAGCACAGTCACGGGGTCCCTCTGCAATTCACGTTTAGCAACAGCATTCATGGCCCTGTGTACAAACAGCTGAGGACTGTGTACAGCCACTCCAGGACTGAAGGGCTGGGACACACCTCCTGTTTACTCCAACACCTCCTGATTTCCTTCCAAGTCTAATACATCTTTAGAAAAACAAACTGATGGCATGCCAAAGCTGCAGGCCTCGCCAGTTTAAAAAAAAAAAAAAATAGCTCAGTGAAGAAGCAAAGCACTTTATTAGGAAGATGCTGGGGTTTCATCCTCCCCCTAGTGACAGGAGGATCCATGCTCTGAGCCTGCTCAGCCACCACAGCCCCTGGACCCCATTCCAAATCAAAAATACTACTGGAGCATAACCCCAGCACAACTGCCCTTTCACTAAATGAGCACTTCTCCAAAAATTTCCTACGCCTCCCTGTGCCATTCACCCACATTTGAAGGTTTAAGTTTTCAAGTTTCAAGACTTTCAAGCTTTAATGCAAGTTTGCGTTTGACAGTCAGAAGAGGCTGAAAGCTCAGGGCTTTAATATAAAGCTTGTCAAGATGCTTTATTGAAGTTAATAATTGCAATGGATTTTGGTTTCTGTGGGGATGTTTTCCGCACAGTCACATGGATACACACTGAGGGTCTGGCCTAGGAGCCCATCCCTAGGCGGAGTTCTGGACTGTGTTAGACACAGTCATGTTTGGGGACCTGGTTCAGTCTTTGTCACTGCATGCTGCTGAAGACTTGTCTCCTCATCAGAGCCAACTTCCCACATGAAAAAGTGCATTTTTAAAGGGAATTAGTGTAGCAGAATACAGTCATACTCAGCACTGTTGGACCATGTTTGTGGCAATGCAGGATTTGGCCTTGTGTTCTCTTTTAGGAAGGATCTATCAAATGCATACATCCACCTGTAATATTGTACATTGGCGTATAAAATGCAAGCCCATGCACAATAATTCTCCCTCTCTTCTGGAAGAGCTGCCTGCTCCACTGACAGGAATGCAAAGTCTGTGTCAGTTCCAGGGAAAGATTACAACTGCTCACTTTTATTACAAACCAGCCACTTTGGTGCATTCATAGAAATCCCCAGCAGTACCAGCAGAGAAGACTGGCCAAATTACAGCTCTGACCTATGGAATTTTATCAGCACAACACTCACAAGAAGACCAGGACAAGGGAGGATGACACCCACCAGCACGGGGACAGCCAAGCCAGGCTCCAGGTGTGACACCTTACAAGCCACAAGGAGGGCAGGGTCAGCCACGCTGCTCTGCGTCCCAGACAGGCTCCAAATTAAACTTTGGGTCAGACCTGCTGCCAAAGAGAGCCATGACTCCCTTGATGCCAGGGCTAAGTCACACCATCCCTCTGTAGAGATGTTCTTCCTCCCTCCCTTTTCTGTACAGAGAGAAGAAAACAAAACTGCTGTAGAAGCAGGCTAGTTCCAGGGCGTTTCCAAAGAGGTTAACACAGATGTAAAGCATTTTGCAGACCCTGGAATTATTTTTCTCTAAATAAAGTTTCCCTAGCCACCACGTGGCAGGGCACTGCCGTGCTCACATATCGTGACAGAAAGATTTTAAAAATGGAATTATTCATTTACCAGAAATCAGTGTGAGATCTTCCAGCAGCACCTGTACACCTACATTTCTCTAACATTCCCACCAACATCATCTAAAGTCCCAAACACCCAAGTTTCTGGTCTTATCTGAATGATTCCTGAAGCCATAGGGCCAGGAAGAAAGGTCAGGCAGCCAAGCAAGCCCGTTCACAAAAGTCACTCCTCACCTCTGGACCTTCCCAGTACAAGGGCACCACATGCTAAATCATCATCACTGAGTTAATTTCCTCCTCCTTCATGGCTATTCCTAAGAGGAAAACCACCACTCACCACTCAAAGCCAGCGTGGCACCAGGAGAGATTGTCTCCACTGGATCACTATTATGAATGAACTAAGGTGCACTGCGCATCCCAGCCGAGCAGACCCTGCTCTCCCTAGGTGGACACAGGGGAACTGTGCTCCTGACCTCCATTTCTCCCCCTCATCTGACCCATGGCACAATGTGATGCCCTTCCCACCACCTTCAGACTGGGAGCAACTCCCTGAAGGCAAAGTTACACCGCCACAAACACCTGTCCTGAATTCACCCCACCTTTCCTCTGAGCCTGCTGATAATCAATATGTTTTGTTGCAGGACCCCTTGTTTCCATTAAGAAAGCTAAGATAAGGTCCATTTACTCTGTTGCCTTCTGGCTGCTGCTGGGCTGAGCACCTTTAAAAAGTACATGGTGTTTCTGGAAAGCTAATTAAACACACAGCAAGCTGCTGAAAGACCTGGAATTGCAATGGTTAGGGCAAGCCCCAGTACAGTCATTAGCAGCAAGTCAGGACCCAGCACAGCACTTAGTCATTTCTCACAAACCAAGGAAGAAGCCTCTCCAGCCCATCCCCACATACCACATGGTGACAACAGGTAGTAGCTGATAGCCCCTGACCTACTAATTACACCACTGAGACAACGTGCCCCACTATTTGTTGTTCTTTGAACCCTTATGTTACCCATCCCACATGGCCCTGGCCCATTCATTATCACCTGAACCCATTGGTCCCCCATGGTCATACCACCAGGAGACATGAATCCTGTGCTGAATGATCACTAAATTAGACTTCTTCCTGGTTTGGATGGGTAAATAGCCCCAAACCAGGCTCAAGTGAACAGAGCAGCTCAGCAAGAGAGGTCCAAATACAGGACATTCTTATCATCAGGCAGATGGAAATACAGCTCCAAAGAGCAGTAGTTCGGGTAGAGTTTCTACAGCCACGGCACCCAGGGCTTGCTGGATGCCTTTAAAAACAAAGCCTTGCCTGGAAGTGCCTTGAGATATCCAACGCTCGGTGTGTGTTACAGACACCTGCCATGGCCCACTTGAAAAGAAAAAAGTAATAAATCCCAAACTCAGAGCTGAGCCCGTGGGTTTTCATTCCCATCATTTTCATGCCAAGGAGCACAATGCTCCCGGCAGGCCACGGGTCCCGCGCTAACGCGATTAGCCAGGCAGATCCACCATCCGCATCCGGCACCCCCAACGCTTGGTCAACTTTGAAAAGTTCAGCAGCTCAACAGGTGAGGCCATGAAACCTGATCAGAACAGACAATGTCATCCCCCCCAGCGTCGTGCTGGGAAGAACTTGTCACGTGCGTCATATCAGGCAACATGCTGGAAACAGAGCAGTGCACTGAAACCCCAGCAACACGAATAATCTTTGCCATCTGTTTGAACAACTCAACCCTCCTCAGATCTAAAGGAATGATCCCATGCACACACAAGGGCCTTGCTGACTGATTATAGCAGCCCAGCCCTTCTTTTTGGGGGCCATTTTCCACCCAACATTACACAGCAGCTCAGGACACGTCGTAGGGAGCCGCTGCAGTGGCCAAGCGGGCACTGAACTCCATGCACATGCTGAGGGGACCATTAAAAGTCCCCACTTGCTTAAGCACAACACAATGCAAGGTCAATAGTTGAGTTTTAAATTTTTTTTCACATCAAGAAAATAAAATCTCAATACCAAAATTGCTTGGCAAAACCTTCCCAGAGAACACAACTGTCCTTTAGGAGATGCTTGTTCTCACCCAGCACAACTCACAGGAATGCAGTGGAGGAACCAGTCTTTGCTCAGATGCAGTCATTTACACCCAAAGTCCAGTTGGGAGTATCAGGACTGTTCCCAAACTTCCTGAGGCCAATAAACCATGTGACACTCAGTGGAAAGCAACCACGGTTCTGTCTGTGCTGCTGGGTCCATCTATCACTGGAAAGGCAATTAAGCAGCAGGTATTAAACCTTCATTAAAGCAGAGATTATAGACAATGGCCAAACACGGGGGTAAAATCCTGCCCTGCTCAAGATTTGGTTCATCAGGGCTTTCACCCCAAACTTTTAACCTTATTCTTCCCTTGCTCACAGCCTGACTGATTGCAAGCACCAGCTTGTACCCCCACACATTCCTTGGGAAAAAGAAAGGAGGCTCATGGGGGAAAATATAAAAAAATAAGGAAGTTTCTCCCAATTCAGGAATTGCTTTCAAGCAGCACTTTGCACCCTAAAGTTCAAGCAATTTTGGAGTCTAAGAAATGCATATTTGAAACAGTTTATCACAGACCACCAGACCACAGGGCCTGATCCTGCTGATCCAAATCACCCAGTCTCAGCAAGGACAATGAATTAAGGCAACCTAGGAGCAGCGGGAAGACAAAGCACCAGCATTTAAAGAATTTTCCATAAGAGAAAAGAGGAAAGAAGGACAAGGGGTCTCCCTGTGCACTGCTAGAGGCAGAGGAGCTCAGCCTAGTCCTGCTGTCACAGCTACAGCCGGCACAGCCACGGCACAGGGGTTCCTAGCAGAGAGCTACAGACTTGAAATATAAATCAGTGATGTTGAGTAGGGCTGACAACATCCAGCCCAAGGCAGGAGGGACTGGGCATTACAGCCCACTGGGCTGAAAATAATAACAAAAAAAGAAAAAGTCCAAAACATGTAACTAATGACAATCATTTTTTCTTACAATAATTATAGCACAACAGGCTTTCAAGTCCATAGGACATTTCAAAATGCATCATTGTTGAATCAAATGAAAAAAATAATAAAATAAGTTCAACAACTGATTTTCTAGGCTTGGAAGAAACACTTTGTTCCTCCCCACCAAGCTCTACAGTAAACCCCAAAGAGAGCAACGACATCCCTGAGGCTGCTCAGCCAGACACATGCACACAGGCTGTGGAGCTCAACTCCCTACTGCCACAAAGAGGGAACTTCTCTACTATCCAAAAATTCAAGGCACTTCATAAAATTAGTTTGCAACAGTGGCTGGATCCCATTCCTCCTCTGTCATAACACATATTTTCACTAGAAGCAGTTAACATGCTGTATTCATTATGGGGGAGGAGGGAGGGGGGGAGAGAAAACCCTGCAATGTGCATACAGAAGTTATTTCCACCAAATTTTAGTTACCTCACTATCAGAAAAAAAGCATTTAATTTGTCCTGTTTCCCCCCTGCCTTTCAGGAATGATACTCAGCACCACTCAATGGTTCTCTGCATTCCACACTACGGAAACAAACCAACAGATTTCATTTCGCTTGACAGAAAATGAAGCAAGGAACAAATTTACGTTTCCTCCTTCTAAAGTTATTTTCAATAGATGAAAACTTCAGGCAGAAACAAGTAGTTAAACAGGATTAATCACAATCACCTCCAAAAATAAGAATTCATCAAGCTAAACAAGTAAATCTCATGCCCCTCCATCTTGAAAATCTGAAAAAGATTTTGGATGGTAGGAACAACAAACAAAAACTCCTAACAAATATAAACAGATTTAGCCAATTAGCTAAAATACACTTCAAATGAGACATGGGTCAAAAATTCTATCGTCATCTTTTCAAAGCCAGGCAATTGGATTTGCACTGCACTCCAGGTGCTGAGGACACAGTAACTCCCCCAATTCCAAAGTTCAGTAGATTTGAGCAAAAGCATCTGAAAAATAAAGATGAGGCTCACCCAGCTCACTGCACCATGCTGACACCATGCACCTTTTACAGCATCTCTAATCCAACTATACTGAAACACTAACAAGAAAATATAAACACATCTCCTTATTGATACTAAGATAATAAATAAAAGCCTCATTAGGTCTGGGAGAAATAAACATGTTCTTGAGGAGTGCTGGGAAGCCAAGATTCACTGAAGTCAGCAAGAGCTTTGAGCTCTACAGGATCTGACTTCTAATGACTAAATTTATAGGAACAAACTTCTGCATCTAATTCTAATTAAGTCAGAAATAATGCACAATATATAACAACTTGTCTGCTGTTTTTCATCCTCTCCCAAGTATTTTGCATTATTTAGTTCCCCCCCAATTGACCCAGGTCCCAGTCCCACAGACAGCCAGACACACTCCCATCTTCGGGGTGAATCACACACGACTGATTTCAAGACTTCCAGCATCTCTTGGTGCTTGAGAGCATCACCATTCAGACCTCAAGATTTGCCAGATCTCAGCTGAAACAGCCCTTCCGCAAAGATACTAATGAAAAACTAGAGTGTATTTGCAGGGATAGGGCCCACGCTGCTTAAAATTCAGCAGCTGATAAGGTGAAGCTTTAGGAAGTTAAACACAATACCTGTTCTCCAAATTTAAAAATAATGTATATCCTTTAAATATTGGCTTTCACCCACTACATCTGGGATAACAGATGAACTCAATCATAAGCATTATTTTCTCCTTCTCCCCTTCCACCTCCTACTTGTAAAAGATTAATCAACCATTTTATGGTCTAATTTAGGTGCCTAATTAAAAACAGAGTTCAACACATACAACACCATTTTGCTGATAAATCCTGACAGGTTTTCTGCTCTGTTATATGCAGGCTCTCCTTCAAAATGTGAGATTTTTAAACTCAGCTGAATTTACAAAGGTTTCATTTGGGCTGCTGTGGGACAACGCGCTACAGCCTCCACCGAGATGACAGAATTTCCTAAAACGAAACGGCTTTCAAAAATTACTTCCTCCTCATCAGATCTTATCCTGCACTCATTTCACTAACTGCTGGGGGATGGCAACATTAATAAAAAGAGACATAAACCTAATCGGACTCGTCGGGTGGGAGTTTCAAGACTACAAAGAGGTTACAAATTCGTAACTTCACAGCTCCCATCTAGCTTCAAAGTTTCCATCTCGGCTTCTTTAGCATTCCTGTAAACACTCAGTAGAAAGACATATTCAAAACACTCCTGATAAAGGAACGTCAATCGAAAAAGGGTGAGAAAGGCACCGAAACGGGGGTCGCCCCTCGCTCGGTGTCCGGTCGCGCTTCTCCTCCGCACCCACCGCCGCCCGCTCCGCCGAGCCCACCCGCACACAGGCATGCCGGACCGCGCTGCTCCTCGCAAAATCACCTACAATTACATCCATCCTTACAGGATGCAAGCCAGAAATGTATAATTTTCTCCCAGTGCAAAGGGTTCATCCCGTTCCCGACGCGCCCGTTACCCGCTACACCCCACACCGCTCCCGCAGTCCAGCGCCGGGCTGGCGATCGCGACCTCGGGCAATCGATCAGCTCCAGAGATGATTGCGGGGAAGGAGAAAGTTAACGGAGACGGAACGCAGGCAGCGAGTGAGGAAGTTTTATCTGGAGCGTGGAGCTGTCGCCTGCCAGTCCAGGCAGCGCTCCCGGAACGGGTCAAACCCCCTCCAAACGTGTAAAAAATTCCCAAACGGGTAAATTCTCCCCACCTGGCCTCCCCCACACAAAAAAAAAGGGAAAAAAGAGAAAACGGGTCAAGTCCCACCCCAATGGGTACAAAAAAAACCCAAACGGGTCAAAAACCCCCGCAAACACGCGGCCGCTGAGCGCACCGCCCGCCGGCCCGTGCAGAGCCGGGAGACGCGCCAGGCATCCCTCAGCAACACCCTGAGCTGGAGGAGAAGTACGCTCCAGCAAAAGACCTGGAAGTACTGCGGAATAAGAGTGTTTAAAAATATTAAATTAATATGTAACCTTTATAAAAAAATTAAATACGGTTTGGCTCGCGGAAAACCTACAGACGCTCCGCCGCCACCTGGGCTAACGGGGACCGCAAGTTAAACAAACGCGCGCTCCGGGTTTATTTTATTTTTAGGGGTTGTTTTTTCGGGGGAAAGCATTTAGCGCAACATTTGCTCTTCGCCCGGGCGCTCCCCAAGCTGCTCCGGAGCCCGGCGCGGCCGCATCCCCGCACCGGGGCGAGCGCAGGACGGCTGGGGCCCCGCTCAGCCCCGGCCCGGCCCGTACCTGTACCAGGCGAGTCCCCGCTCGTAGTTGCGGTCGAAGAAGTGGGGCTCGGCGCCGACGGCGCGCACGTCGGGGTGCACCCGCAGGAACTCCAGCAGCGCCCGCGTCCCGCCCTTCTTCACTCCGATGATGATGGCCTGCGGCAGCCGCTTGGTACCGGAGCCGTTGAAGAAGCTGGAGATGGGGCTGCCGGCCTCGGGCGCTGCCCGCTGCTCCTCCAGGCTGCTCTCCTCGCCCGGCTCTCCCGGCAGCAGCGGCGGGGCGGCGCGGGGCGGCGCGGGTGACCCGCGGGCCGTCAGCCCGGCGCAGGAGCCGGCGCACGAGTAGAACATGTAGAGCCAGAGGAAGAGCATGATGAAGAGCAGCAGCAGCCTCCGCCTCAGCGGCGGCAACGCGACGGGGACATCGAGGCAGCGGTTCAAGCGCTGCCCCATGTGCCCGCGGGCGCACCGGGATGCATGGCTGGAGCCCGCCCGGCTCGGCTCGGCTCTGCCCGGAGCCTCATGAGCACCCGCGGAGCCTCAGCACGGCCCCGCCGCCGNCCCTGTCCCCGTCCCCGTCCCTGTCCCTGTCCGCTCGCTTCCAGCTGGGAATTCCCGTGCCGTGTCCCCCCGCTGCCGGGAATGGCCAGCCTGGGGCAGGACCGGGGGCATCTCGGTGCTGGGGGCATCTCAGTCATTTTTTCCTCCTCCTTATCCCCAAACACGTGGGTAGCAAGGTTTCCAGAGAGAGTTCATTGTGGTCTTTCCGTATCTAAGTGGGGATTATAAAATAGGTGGGGACAAACCTTTTAGCACAGTCAAGGGATAATGGTTTTACAATGACAGAGGGCAGGGTTAGATTAGATATTAGGCAGAATTTTTTTACAAAAAAAAACAATAGATAGAACACTGAGGTTGCCCAGAAAAGTTGTGGATGGCCCATCCTTGCAAACATTCAAGGCCAGGGTGGACGGGTCTAGTCCTGGTCTAGTGGAAGTTGTCCCTGCCTATGGCAGGGGGCTGGACTATATCACCTTTAATGGTCCCTTCCAACCCAAGCTATTCTGTGATACTATGATTTGCCTGTTTTGTTGATGAGTTGGCTTTTCAATCTGCTGCACCTTCTGTTGTGCTGTATTTTCTGAAATCCCTGCCCATAAAAATTCCTGGTGAGATTTGCCACAGTCCACATTATGGGAGTAACACACAGAAACCAAACCCAACACAACAGTCCTGCAAGGCAAGCTAACAGAATCTGAGGAGATCCTTCCCTCAGTACCATTAGCGTGGGACCCTCCTTTCCAGGACCAGATCGCTCCAGCGCTCTCCAGGGAAAGGGGATTTTGCACATTCCATGGAAGTGCTTTAGCCAGTATTCTCCCAGCAATCACATAACTTACAGCTCCAATGCAATTGGGCAGCTTTTCTATCCTGTTTTTATTAAAAGATACATAAATGTTTTCACAGAATTTGCTGCTTTCAGAGCACTTTTGCTTTGAGAGTGAGGTTTTGCTGAAACATCTTTATTTTATTTATTTATTTTTTTAAATTTTCCCCCAAACTAGAGGAGAATCTTTTCACCATGAAGAGTCTTAATTTTTTGTGTCAGAAGCAACAGCATTATCCTGACTTTTTCATGTATCAACTGTATATCAATCCCTAAACTGGTAAGCAAAAGTGAACTGTGCTGTGAGAATCTTGTAAAATAATCTGAAACTACAAACTGGAGTTTACAAATTACTTAAACCAAGCAGACTGAAGAGGGGAAATAAGACCCTGAGAGGTGTATGACTTCTCTAAAAGCTGCTCAGTGGGTTAACACCAAGCTTGGGCCACCCAAATCTCCATCAGTACCAGCGTCACTCATCCCCATTCCTCCCAGCACCACGTATTTGCAAAGCAGATTTTGGGATGACATAAGGAGAAATTTTGTACTTCAGCTACAGAGTCAACAGCAAAGAATTCCAATGTTTCTCTGCTATGAGATAAAATAGGTGGCACTGCTGGGCTCTGTGTGTGAAGGGTGATCCCAAACCAAGCAGAGATGGAGGTGCCAAGCTGTGGTAGGAGGAAGGAGGAATTGCTTTCCAGTTTCCCTCTGTGTGCTGGCAAAGCTCTGCCAACTGCCCCAGATGGATAATTGTGAAGAGAATTAAAGAGGGCAGTTCCTGGCAATGCATGAATCACAGCTGTGGGCAGCAATTGTCCCATGCATGCCTCTCCTGCCCCCAGGTTTACTCACCTCTGCACTTGGTGTTTTGTACAGTTCCAAACAGAAAATCTGCTGCTTCCACACATGGGCTGCTCCACTGCATGTTCCTACACCCACGAGCTAACAGGGAAACCCTTCAGATGGAATCATTCTTCTTGTTCTTTACATCCACCAGCACCAGCCAGGATAAGTGTCACAGAAAGTTTGGTTTAAGCCTTTAATATTTGTCAGGTGTGGCTTGTAAAAGTTGGATTGGCTTTTTAAGAAAAATAGCCCCATGATAGGTTTTATTGGAATTGTATCCTCAACAGTTGGATGTCAGGAGTTTTCCCCACAGGAATGGCACCGGGATAAGTGATCAGAAACAGCATCCTTGCAAGGGTACATCAGGAGGAGGGCTGGGCTCTCCCTGGAACACAGAGATTGGGTGAGAGAGGTTTTGACCAGTGGCTTGGGCACCAGTTGTGGCTCCATCCTCCAGACTGGCCCACTGGCTGCAGCGGGAGCCCACGCTGCTGCTTGGCAGAACACAGGTCACCTCCATTCCTGCTGCCACCTCAAGAGCAGGGCTCCAGCTGGGCTCAGCACTTGCTCTTGGCTCCTGGAATTTACTTAACATGCCCCAGGCATCAGTTGTGGCCGAAGCATGTGTGCTGTGGCCAAGGATGGGGGCATAGGGCAAGAAAAATTTTGAAGAAACAGAGTTGGAAACAAGCACAAGTGCCCAGCACAACCAGAAATGCACAGCTGGGTTTGCTCTGTGCCCTAGAATCAGAGCAGTGGTTGTCTTGCTGGTGGTTAATCAATAACTAATTGAGCTGCATCAGTACAGTCTCCATATCCTGTTTCTTCATGATTAGTGATGAGACAGATGGCCCTGGGAAGGTGCAGCTCCTGACAAGGGGTCACAGTAGCACTTAGTGGAGCACTGCTGAGACGGGCCTGGAGACTGCCCAGCTCTGCAAAATGAACTTGTTAAAGCAGGGCAGAAAGCAGGGAACCCAGCAGGCCTTCAAGCCAAGATGATGGCTGCCCAGAGAAGCTGTGGATGTCCCGATCCTGGAAGTGTTCAAGGTTGCATGGGGCTTGGAGAACCTGGTCTAGTGGAAGCTGTCCCTGCCCACAGCAAGGGGCTGGAATGCAATGATCTTTAATGTCCTTCCCAATCCAAACTGTTCTGTGATTCTGTGACCAAATCCACAGTGAGGAGAGAGGAAGGGTGAGGTGTGTCACCTCACCTCACCAACATCCACCCTGGGTGACTCTTCCCAGGTATGTGTCCTGCAGATGCAGCCATGTGCTTTCCAGCATTTTCTTGGACTCTCACACAAGGCAGCAGTTTCCAGTGCTTCTCCTGTCCTGTCTGGGTGCCAAGTTTCACCTTGTTGCTTTATCTCTTCCCAGTCAGAAAATCTGTATGTCCTTTTAGCAAATGTTATTTTTCTGACACTGAAGAGGCTATTTCTGAAATGCTCTGGAATGCTCCTTCTGAAAGATGAAGGCTTCACACACAGCTCTTCAGAGATCTGCAGGAACAAGCCCTGATGGGGTGATAAATAGGAGCAGGTACCCAAAATCAAGTCACTGTGCTCTTGGTCCCAATTCAGACAGGATGAAGTTTTCCTGACATGGTTAAAGTTCTATTTTGAGAAAAATAATTCACCATTTCATGATGCTCAAGTGCATGCTCATGGGAAAATGAGTTATTCTAGAGTGTGTAACCCTTGAGTGCTCTGCTGTACAGTGACCTGGCCAGAGAGGAGGTGACCAGCCAACACCACCCTCTTTTTGGGAACATACAGCACCCAGAACAGTGAGGTGCAGAGCTTTAGTATGAGACTTCTACATTCCTCATCCATCCACATGTATCTATAATGGGATTTTATCCTTATTGGATTACTCTGAGATGTTTCCCAGTCACAGAACCATCTCAGCCCTCTCCCCCTTGCAGGGTCCCAGGAAGAGAAGTCCTGCACTTCTTTATTCCACTTTTTCCCACCCTAGGAAATCCTTACTGCTGTGTCCTCCCTGTGCCTCTTCCACACATGTCCTGTGCAGTGCAGCCTGTGCTGCTCCAGAGCACACAGGAGCTGAGGATCACTGATGGATAAATCTTGTGTGTCTGTCAACAGCCTTCTCTCCACCACTGCACACATTTGCCAGACTTGTCCTAACAGCACAATAGTGAGGTAAGAGCTGGGGAAAAGGCATGAGGACCTTTGGGATTTTGTCCTGAAAAACACATGTGCTTTAACCCATAGAGGCGCAGCATGCAGTGAGTGTTCTTGGATCAGGATTGCTGGACCAGCAGGCAGTGGCCATCCCAGCTGGGGGAGACAGGCCATGGGGTGACTGTGGGTACCATCACTGGGACTCAAAATAGCTCATCCACTGGCAAGGCAAGTGCCCAGGGCTTTATGCAATCTCTCTGCACCCAAGTCCAAGTGCCACATAATGCCTTAGAGCCCTCAGCTGTGGCTTTGTAACCCCACCACTGACCAGGGACATCCCAGGAACACCCTAGGGAGACCCCAGGGACATCGCTGCCTCTCACAGTCCCGCTGTGTTGTCCTGGGCATGCTCCCACCAGGGCCACAGGCAGCACTGCTATACAGATGTAAGAGGAGATCTTGTTTCTCTTAACCTGAAACCATTTCCTTTCCCCCACTGCCCTCCCTCCCCTTGCTCCCTAATTTGTCCCTGGGGTTTTAATATCTATTTCTCCAAGTGCCATAAGCCAAATTTACTGCTCACATAACTGCACTGACTTCAATGGAGAAGAGCGTTTAGGGTGCTCCAAGGAGGCGTAAGTAGGAGTGATGTGATGGAATTGAGTAAAGGAAAATATAGTCTGACTGTCAAGAAGAGTTTCCTACCAGTGAAATCTATAGACTGTGGAAGTTTCCCATGGGAATGAGCAGAAACCAAGTTGCTGAAGTCATTTTAAACCAGCACAAGAGAATAGGAAATCAGGCCGGTAACTGGCCAGAAGGAAAGGAGGGATGACATCATGCTACTTCTCCGTCTCTCGTTTCTGTGGCTGCATTGCTTTGTCCATGAAATTATTTTAATGCAACTGGATTTCTCCTTCTTTTGGGTGATGCGATGGCCCTTGCTGCTTTGGAGAAGTTTCAGTTCCTCTGCCCTGGATTAAATTCTGCCCTGGATTAAAGCAATACCCACTGCAGCCCCCATTAGTCTTTCTCTTATTTCTGCTGCTTGCAAACCCCTTCTGGGGTCTTCTCAGGCTTCTTCCCTGACTTACCTGAGCCTCTGGCTCCAGTCCTGTCCTTATTGAGCTGTACAGAGTGTTTAAAAGACTCTGGACCGGCCCTTGGGAATAGTGGGAAGGCTCATCCAGGCCATGTGAGGCTATGGAAGGTACCAGACATGAAGCTGTAACTCCATGCTGCTGCCAAGCAGGAGAGACCCCACAGATGGAAAATTTCCTGCCTTCAGGGATTCTTCAGGTAGATGCCTTGTAGATAATTTGCTGGAAAATCATCAAGGAATGATTTTCATCACTACATATTTCCATCATTATATATTTTCATCATTCTGTATTTTCATCATAAAGGAATGATTTTCATCAAGGCACATAGGGAAATGCTGCTTTCCCTGGTGACCTCTGGCTCTGGTAGCCCCTGCCTGCCTAATTTGGGCTCTGTGGATAAAACCAGGCCTGCAGATGCAGTGGCCATGCCCTGCTACCACCCAGTGGCTCTGGCAACCTCTTGTCCACAGAACTTCCTAATGTATTTATGAATGACTTAACATTTGCTCACTGTCTCAGCAAAGCTCTAGTGCGAGCAACCTCCTACCTCACACAGTTCCCAGATAATTACAGATTAGAACCGGCTAATTTTTATTTTTGTAAAGCTGTCAGAGATCTATGTTTGTTATTATTGTCTCCTGGGTTGCCAGTTGCATAAATACATATGTAAAACCCCCTTTGATCTCTAAGTATAATGACACAGATTTATCAAATGTTTGCCTTTTTCTGTCTCTTTGAAAAGGCTGATTTATGGAGTGCAGTCCCTACCTCCCTTCCTCTCTTGAAATATGAAGTGTTTGTGATCAGCCAAGGTAATATTTAATATCCTGCCAAGAATCCTTTGCACTTCCTAACAAATGAACTACAACCTAACCAAATGGTTCACATCTGTTTAGCCTCTTCTTTTTAACTAAACAAATTAGCATTAGAATACCTGGGAGGAACACAAGGTCCCTTTCTAGATGACAGAACACAGACAATTATTAGCAAGGGGAGTAACTGTACTGAAAGGAGCAGGCATGGACCTAGCAGATGTTTTCACATCTCCTGTAGTGTCCATGAATGACCTGCACCACAGTGGACACACTGCCACGGCCTTTTGAAGTGGGTGAAGAATCCATTCACAGTCGCCTTCTGAATGAAATTAAAGGCACCAGCCCCAGTGAGTGAAGTCTTGCATTTAAACCACTTCCAGCAAAGACAGGTTTTGATGGGGGCATGGTTTCCCCCATAAATGGCTAAAATAAAGAGCATCACCCCACTCCTCCCCACCCACAGACTCAGGGTACTCAGGAGGCAACAGCTCTGGTTTTATTTCTGTTTTCACTACTGCTTTCTCATTCCAAGAGCATCAAACCACCCAGCCACATCACCCTTCCTCGCTGGGAAATAAGGTGTGATGGGTTATTTGAGGTTTAGGAGAACACAAGACACAAATGAACAACTGCAAACTACAGCTGGGATTATTACAGCCTCCTACAGTCTGCACATGGGCAATTACAAGTTCACGCCCCTCCAACCACACAGTGCCTTTCAAGCACCCTTATTCCCACTGGGGTCCCAAACACCTTTTAATCAGAGGCTCAGGAGAGGCTCTGGGGAGGAGGCGGGACAGGACGGGGTGAGACAGGCTCTCCACTGAGCACACAGTTAATCGGATTCATCGCTGGAGGAGGCAGCCAAAGGAAACACATGTGTTATTAGGGCTAACACTTAGCTTTTATTGTAAATGTTTTGGGAAAGAAAACACTCTAAAGCTTCACAGAGATACTGCTATTAATATATCATCCGAATAACAAGTGATTAAAACCAACAACAGCTACTATGAAAATGTGGCTTTGCAGCAGTGGACCGCATGGGATGCAGCCGGGAAAATCATTATGAACAGACCAGCGGGGTGCAATTATAAATAAAAACAGCTCTGCAAAGGCTACAAAAGCAGCAATAATCAGTCTGGTCTGTGGTTTAGTGAGGGCTACAGACATTACGGAAGGTGCTATTTATTACCAGAGCCAGGGACACCGCTGGATGAAGGGATGCAACTTCGGGAGAAGTCAACAGAGGGAGTGCCCGCCACCGCGGCCAAGCACATCCCGGCAGCCGCGCGGAGCAACGCCCGTCCCTCTGTCCCTCTGTCCGTCCGTCCGTCCGTCCGTCCAGCGCGGCCCTCCCGCAGTCCCCACTGTGAGAAAGGCACACAAGCTCTGAGCTCTGCAGTCCGACGGCGGCTCTGGCATTGTCACGGCTCCAGAGACAGACGCCACCAAGGCTCAGGTCTGCAGGTACCTCGTTCAGCTGCACTTCTTCCAGCCTGACGGCTCCTCACCTCACCCAGGGGCACCTCCCAAACACCCCCGGAGCAATCCCTGCAGGAAGCCCAGCGATGCTGCTCCGGCAGGAGCGTGGGATGCAGCGCTGGGTGACTCCTGGGGACGAGACCTGCCGGGCAGCACTTGCACCACAGAGGACAGACTCCCTCCCACCCTAAAACAGAAGCATTTGTCAATTGGCAGCCCTGGAGGCACTGCCTGGCCTGGCCAAGATCCATGGGGTCCCCACAGGGTGGGGGCAGACCTACAGCCTGTGCAGAGCTCTGAGCAGCATAGGGAAGAGATGGCATGGGAACATCTGCCTGCAGATGCTTCCACTACACTCTTCCCAATCCTCATTTTTGAAGTGAGGAGGATTAATCAGCCTCACTCCCAACATACTGACAGCTCCTGCCAGTCCCTGCCCCTGTTGAAAGCCAAGTCCAATGCAACAACCAGCCCAGAGCAATCAGATGAGGGAGAAGAGACCTCAATAATATTCCTCTCTGTTGCTGGGTGACTATGTGGTCCCAGCCATCCTGCTTACCCCTGTCATGCCTGAATTTCCCTTCAGTGCTGCTGGGTGTGGTTCAGTGCAGGGATGGCCTTGGCAGCTTTGCAGCAGGAATATCCATCCAAACCTTGAAATTCAGCTGATAAGCTCAGGCTGTTCCTTTCCCAAGTCTGGATGCTGTCCAGCAGCTTCCCTGGAAGCACTGCGGAAATGCCTTAATTACTTCATTTGCATCTCTGTTTCAATTTTAATTTGAAACAGTGTCTCCTCTCCACAACAAAAAAAAAAAATAAAAATCCCAAACATCTCCCAGCCTTTCTCAGCAGCAAAAATCTTGATCTTTTTTCCTTGGTTAAAAAAATAAAAGATGGGTCTCTGGGCCAGACACTTCTTTGCAAATGAGCTTTGAGTGCCGTGTGTCCAATCCTGCACCTGAAGAAGTTCAGTGCTGGAGCCTGTCCTGCCATGCTGGGAGATCCCCTGGCAGCATGGTCTGGTCTCTGTGCACCCTACCTGCAGGTATGACTCTTTCCCTCTTCTCCCTACTTGCTTTATGGGTGAGGAAGATAGGCAAGATGTCCCCAGCCATCCCAGTTAGGGACAGTTTGGTCAGTGTGGGAGATCAGATCCCTGCTGTTTCCAATCACCCAGGGCAATTCCCCAAAGTCTGCGTTTCCCTTGAAGAACAGAGTCTGGCTACAACCACAGTTTTGAGGGGCACAGGCAATGTGTGTTACAGCACACATTCCATGAAAAAAATTATGAAAAGGAATCTGTAATTACAATAGAAAGTGTTAAAAAGGGGAGCAGGGGGCAGAAAGGACCATGGGATGCATCTGGGACAGCAAAACCAGGGGAAAAACTGCCAGATAGCCCCAGTTCTGAGGGCTGCCCACACTTTGGAGACGCATGGAAACCTCTCTTTGGGTACCCCACTCACTCAGTGGGCAAGACTGAGTCAGGTGTCCTACAAAAATGAGAATGCAGGCATGAATTTAGAGCTGTTCCAGCACTAGTGGTGAGGGTCAGGCACCCTCCTTTCTAGCACCTTTTTCTGAGTCTTTGTGCTCTCCCAAAGCACACGCACCATGGCAGCAGCTCCTCACCAGCTCCCCAGTACAGTCCATGCCCACCACACACAAAGCATCTCTTAGGAAGGTCAGCAATGCTCAAACAAGCATTTGGGAGCCATGGCCCTTCAGGCACTGGGAAGAACACCCAGCACCTTCCCAGCACGGTTTAATGCGCCAACCCGAGCCCGCTGCCAAATCGTCAGTTCTCGCTCCAAGACCTGGGGGTGCCAGAACTGGTTAGGAACGGTAGGAAAACATCTCCACATTGTGGGAAAACAGCTTGTTTTGCCAGCTCTGTTCTGTGAAATAGATGAACTGTACTTTTTTGAAATACTGGAAAGTAGCCCAAGGTGCTGACCCAGGCTGGAAAATCTTCAGCGCAAACAGGTAAAGTCTGGAAGCAGAAAAGCAGAGGTGACGGACGATGGTGTCAGACTCTTCAGTAGAGCCCAGTGACAGCACGAGGAGCAGTGGCCATAAACTAAAACACAAGAAGTTCCACTTCAATATGAGGAAGAACTTACTTCCACTGAGGGTGGCAGAGCACTGGAACTCCCAGGGAAGGTGTGGAGTCTCCTTATCTGGAGACATTCCAATCCCCCCTGGACATGCTTCTGTGTCATCTGCTCTGGGTGACCCTGCCTTGGCAGGGCATTGGATGAGATGATCTCCAGAGGTCCCTTCCAACCTCAGCTATTCTGGGATTCTGCGAACAGAAGGGTCTGGAAGGCAGCTCTGAAGCTCACTAGACCTCCTGCTGGAGCCGTAGAAGTCTGTAGTACTTTTATTTCAGAGGGGACTAAAAAACATCAACAGAATCACCCAGAAGAGTACAGTCTGAGGGATCTCAGGCAGGAGGGTCATCACTGATGACACTTCTGAACTCCCAACACAGTTGTGGCCTTTGAGTCCAAACTAACCCCACGCTGTCTGGGAGATGATGAGCATTAGAAGCAGACTCTGACTTATCTTGGGTGAGGCCAAGTACTGGACATGCACCCCTGGGGGTCAAGCCCTGCCCTGCAGCACTGACCTTGCCATGATGGGAAGAAAGAATTGCAGCACCAAGAGGCAAACATTGACCCAAGGTCCCACGGACAGCACAAGTGGCATCCTGCATCCCATGAGCCCTCACCGGGACTGGCTCTTTGCCTGGTTAAGAAATTCCATGACTCAAAATGCCATTGGGGACAGCCTGCAATGGACCATATAGAATTACCACCTCCAGCAGAGCTGCTTGCAGGAAACAGTGCTGTATCTCTGTTTTAATAGCAAAGTGTTCTGCAGACACCCTGCATTTCTAAGGAAGAGGGAATATCTAATCACCTCTGGAGAGCAACCAGGGCAACATGCTTTCTATCTGTAATGATAATGATTTCTAACAGTATCACTCTTTCCATTCATACTCTCCTGGGACTGTCAGAACTGAAAAGGACATGTGTTTTGTGTAAGCCTTGAAATGCCATGGCCTGGCTGAGTGGGAAATGCTGCTGGAGCCAGGAGAGTGTGAATGTGTGACTCTGCTGGGGCAGATTATATCGGAGATTGATACAGGAAGTGAGAAAAAAAAGCCCAGTGGGGGAAATGAGAAGGAAAAGTGCTGTGAGCACAGGGATTGGGTTTCTTCACTCACGCTGGAACAGAGAGCAGAGCGTTTTGTTCCAGCAACTGCCCACCGTGCCGGGATGCCTGCTGTGCTGGGATGCCTCCCTGGCAGGGGTAGCAGGACGCCTGCTCTGCTGGGGTACCACACACAGCTCACACAAGGCCTGGGGCTCCTTGTGAACCTGAGAGCACAGAGCAACTCCCAGCCATGCAGCTCAGCTCCCCACACCACCCTGCCAGGCCAGTGCTGTGCTCTGTGATCTGCTGAATGTCAGGGCAAAGGAGAGAGGAGGGGACCCAGTCTCCCTGCAACTCCTCAAACCCAGCACTCACCTTGCAGGGCTGTTCAGAACAATGGCCGTGGGCTGACAGAGACATGAGCTGTTCCCTCCTCCAACAAGAAGTATCTCCATCCCTATTTTACAGCTGGAGTGCATTTCTTCTACAGAGATCTGGAAAGAATGAAGATCTCCTGAGCCTCAGGGCTACTGTTTTATCTACAAAACCACACAAAAAAGTCCAAGTAGACAAAACCCAGCTTCATCCTCTTGAGTCACTGCTTCAGATTCCTCCATGAGCTTCAGGACAGGCTTCTGGTGGTGCGGAGTTGCCTCCTCTGACAGCAACACCAAGATGGGACCCTCTCAGCTACCAGCACGCCAAGGGCTAGGAGGGATACAGCACACCACTATTTTTTTTCACTACCACATAAAGAACAGGTATTCCATGGCTGAGGGTTGGAACAAGATGGTCTTTAAGGCTCCTTTCAACCCGAACCATTCTGTGATTCTGCAGGACCGGTTCATAGGGAGTTCCTGAGTAACCAGGATAAAGAGTGACAAACAACCATATTCAAGTTATCCAAATGAGATAAGGGAAAAACAACATTGCATTTCCATGCAGGAACTGCTGTTCCAGGTTCAAGGAGTCCTCAAAGCCTGATGTTTGCACAGCCCAGCAGAAATGCAGAAAGCCCAGGTTTATCTCCTGTGCAAAGCCATCCCAGCAAGGCACCTCATGCACCTCACCTGCCTCCTTCCCTGCAGAATTTGGACAGCAATATCAGCAGTGCTGGAGGGGGAATGGCTGGCATTAGTCCTCCCTGGGAGATCACAGGGACCACAAATATCCTTGGGTGATGACAGACAGTTCAGGATTTTTCATTTTCCATAGTGGCACCAGCAATATCAAAAAAGAGACCTGAGAGCACCTACTGCAATAGGTGTCTACTCCGTCTCCTGGTAAGTCTTCACTTTGGCAAGGTGTCTGTTTGCAAAGCACGTGCAACAGCAAAATTTCCTAAAGGCAGTAAAATGGCAGCATATGGACACCTGACACATGGCCAATGTGCAGCAGAGCTGAGAACACTTTCTAGGTAAAGAAAGCATTTATTTTTAAATAAGAAATTTAAACAAGATATTATCTTACATTTAAATCCCAGATACACTGATTCTAAAACCATGCTTTCCCTCAAGGCCAGACCCACTGGGTGTGGAGATGTTGGTGCAACCCAGTGACCTGCATTTTACAGACATTCAGTGATTATTACAAAGCTCCTGTCCAGCCCTAAACCCTGTGAATGTTACACATTTTGGCCCAAGAAATGAAGATGACTCTCTCTTCAGAACACAACCACAGGCATGTCCTTGAGACCTTTAATCAGAATGGAATTCCTCAGCAGCACCCGGGAATTGCAGGCCATCTGAAGCCTGGCTCTATAATGACTTAGGAGAAACCCACAACCCTCCTGCCTCAGCACCACTTTGTGCCTCTGGGAGGAAAATCTGTGTTTTTTTGTGAGCCATCTGCTCTTTTCAAGTTTGTCTCCCACCTAAAGGTAGACCAAATTCTTTGGTTTTGCACAAACCCCTTCCACTCACATGTGATTTATTTTCAGTGTGCTGCTTGCACATTAAATCAGTATTTCACAAGCTGTCCTTACTCTTGCAGTGGTCAAGAACATTGCTGCTGTGAGAAGTGCCCCAAAACTACCAAATACCTTTGCAATTAACTGAACCCGACCAGAGTTTCAACAAGAAGTGAATAGTTTAAAACACATTTGGAGCACTTATCTTATTTTGGACAGTATGCACTTTATTGCAGAGAAGACTGGATGCATTTTTAAAACAAATTCAGGAGTTGTACAGTTTCCATACAGTTGCACAAAGTGTCCCCCACAGTAACTTGAGCACAGCGGAGTCTGTCAGACAGTGAGGGAGCTCCATCTTGTCACCTGCAATCACTCAAGTCACCAAATCTTGCAGCCAATTGTTTAAGAGACATGGAAACAGGTGGCTCTGCTCCTGCAAGCACCTCTGCCAGAAAACAGAGGTTAAACTGTGTCACTCCTGATTTACACCACCATAACTGAGACCAAGAGCCAGGCTTGGATCATGAGAGCAGCCAGGGAAGGTTTTATGTCAGTGTGACACACCTGTGGTGAAAGATTTGTGACGTTTCCTGAGGGGCTTTATTTGAGAACAAGCTCGAGACAGTGTCTTCCTTTTCAGGTATTGCTGTATCTTTGGATCAGTGCTCATCCTGCTGCCCAGTCCCTCTCCACATGGGAAAGAAATCTTGGCATGAAAACACATCAAGTCATAACAGGCACTACCACAATAAACTATCACTGTCTCTGTCTGCCCCCGATGTTGTTGTGTTTGGGAGCACACCAGGAGGTCACAGACAGCTCCAGGCAAGATGAGGGTGAGCCACAGCTGAGCAGCAGGATCAAAAGCATGTTAAACCGTGACCAGAAATGTTCTTCAGTGTATCATTTAACAGGGATAATGCAGTCTTCTCAGGAGACCATCCACAGTAATTGCTTTGGAGAGACACTGGTTGTATCAGCAAGTGAACATTCTGTTAGATTAAAATCCCCAGCCCTTTTTCTGTAAAATATGTTTCTTCACCTATTAATCACCCCCAAAGTGAAGCCTTTCTGAGCCACCACCCACACTGTGACATTAAACACAGCTCAAGCTCTTGGTGCCAGTCCAGAGCTTCTCTAAGGATGCTGAGACTCAATGGGCTGGCATAAGACACATGAACATGGAAAAGCCTTACAACCACCCAGCTCTGGGATAGGCTTTTCACCTCCTCCACAAGTGACAGCCTCTCTGCCATAAACAGTGATGGTGGTTTTTACCAGCTGAAGATCTGACACACAGGGCTCAAACACTAATGACGTAAAACCACACCGGAGTCAGAATTTCCCTGTGATGGAAATACAGCAGAATGGCTCAATGTGTCCAAGGGATATGCTACAGGAGAGCTATTTAAATGCTTGTGTATGTTGTGCTGAGAGACAGTTTTCTTCACTCTTTTAGCACTGTGCCAGGTGTATGAGAGCTAAAAATCTACTGAGGTGAATGGGAACTTTGGGAAGAGCAGCTGATTGAAAAAAGCCCCCAAAACTGAGGGCTTTGGTGTAATACCAGTGCACGGATGGCACAGATTCAGAGAAGAAGAGTTCACCCTCTCGTGTGCTTCAAAGCTTAAATTAAAGGAAAGGGTGCTTGGGGAGAAGGGTGAGAAATCATTCATTGGTCACTTCCTGATGGCTTCACCAAGGCTGCCAGTGCTGACAGCAGCACATGTGCACGTGTGACTTCCTAACTTAACTACCTCAACTACCCATGAGGACAGAGACCATGACTCACAGGGACTTAGGAAAGCCATCCCAAAGTGATGTGCTTCTGGCATAGGCTAAATCATAACCTGTGATGAGTTAAGGGGCCTAAGACCCTGAATGCTTTAAGCTCTCCTGACTATTCCCCTTCAAGAGAAAATACAAAATTATCACACGAAGTGGTCGCTAGGCACAAATGATTCTTCTTCAAACAGATTCCCACAGGATTCCCGCTTGCAATGACTAAAATATACTACCTGATATGTCACGAGGATGACAGGTATTGACATTTAAGGCAATCTAATTTCCATAGCCATCTCATGACTTCCCCCGGGCAGACTGCCTTTGTCTTCCTTCTCCACGACCGATTTCTTGCAGGTGAACATGACAAGCAGCAGCATTGGCAAGTGCCACAAACTGCAGAAGAAGAGCTTCCTGGAGCTGCTGCGGTCAGCATCCCTGTAGAACTGAAAGCCGAGGTAGGAGATGTAGAGGTTGATAGGGAGCGAAATGACGGGGAAAGTCCACGTGGTGATGTTGAGGACAGGAGCCACCGTTGAGAGTCCAATTAAGGCCAAGCAGTGCCGCAGAGCCACCCGCCTGCAGAGCCCTGGGTGAGTGACAGACATCATACAGTATCCTCCTCGGGAGTAATCTTCCCGCAGACCCCAGCTGAGGGCGTTGAAGTGAGGGAACTGCCAGGAATAGAGGATCCCTCCTAACAGTAATGCACCTGCGGTGGGAGAGAGAGTGTTAGACAGTCCCTGCAGCAAGTGCCACACACAGACCTCAGATGTCACACCCTGTTTGCAGGAGGGCAGTGCTACTCACCTGTGACACCAGTGACACTGCACACTGGTGGCACTGCTCTGTACAGGGACAGGGCAGCCCCATGAGATAAGGAACCTCTGGTTCTCATGGCATTCACACACGGTTGGAGCATGGTGGTTTATCTGGTTTTGGAGCACTTAATTTGAAAAGCATTCCAGCAAGTCACTTCCTTCTAAAGAACTACTGCTAATTGGTTCCTGCACCAACTGTCTCTACCTGAGGGAAGATTGGTGGGAATGAAGAGAAATTGGGCAAGAGACTGCATTCCTGGGAGCCTCTAGATTCTACTCTCAGGTTCCTGAATTGGTGTGTCCAGAGAAGAAAAAAGCTAGTGGGCAGAGAAATGGTTGCATCAACCAGACACAGGGAGCCCAGCTCAGCGACAGAGGACAAGGAGGACAAACTGCTGCTCCTGAGAGCTGGGGAACACCACACCCTGGTAGGCTAGAGCAAGGCCAAGCCCTCTGTCTGCCCACTGCATGAGGGAGGGAATTGCTCCTGGCACAGGACAAGCTCCATCATGGACCTGGGCAAGGGGCAGAACTGGCAGAAGCTGCTAATGAACTAACAGGAGATGGAGAACTTACTCCTTCAAACCAATTGCAGAAACTTCTAATCAGTTTGATCAATTAACTCTATTCACACCAATTAACTACTTTCACATTTAAAAACGAGCTATGGAAGCACCACATTTCCACAGCTCTTCCTCAGACACACTACAGGGTTTATTGAAGCAGAAGCAGCTGATGTGCTGATTTTAGTGCGCCTCCAGGAGGCCCTCAGACCAAACTCCCTTCACTAATTTTATCTGAAGACACAAAAAATCCCCCAAGGCTGCTGCAATGTTATGGGCACTCCCAGGTCTTCCTTTTGTTTACCCAGCTCCCAAAGCCTCTGCTCTCACATTAAAACACTTTCTCTGTATCTGCCTGCCTCCATGAGCTCATTCTCTATGGGAACTTCTTCTGCAAATGGAGCCATGCATCCAGCGTTATCTTAATGACCTGAGAGAAGCAGCAAATTCTTCCCCAGCACCTCTGACAAAGCCCAAGTCAGTGTGTCCTCTGGACAGCTTCATGGTTCAGATCTCCTCTCCATCTATTCCTTGGAGCTGTGCATGCCTAGTTCTTGTCTGTAACAGCACAACTCACACTGGTGCTGTCATGCAAATAGTAATAATCTCAGTTTGCAAAATTGCCTTTTTTTCCCTCTACCTTATCACCAGTGAGGAACTCTCCATTAGTCTTCATGGTTTCCAGTAGCTTATAAATGCAGAAGTGGTGTAAAAGACCTATCTCACTGCTTTTTCGAACGAGTAACAAATACTCCTTGAAGTGAGTATGTACCTCTGGAAATGGATTACATGAAGAACAGAGATAGATAAACACACCTTGGGTGTGCAGCTTTCAGAACACTGTCTGCCACAAATTCCAGGTGATTTCATGGGAATCACAGGATGGTTTGGAAGGGACCTCAAAGATCATCTCATTCCACTCCCTGCCATGAGCAGGGACACCTCCCACTGTCCCAGGCTGCTTCAAGCCCTTTCCATCCTGGCCTTGGACACTTCCAGGCATGAGGCAGCCACAGCTTCTCTGGGCACCCTGTGCCAGGGCCTCCCCACCCTCACAGGGAGGAATTTCTTCCTTGCATCTAATCTAAACCTACTCTCTGTCAGTGTGAAGCCATTTCCCCTTGTGACTCCAGACCTGTGTAAATAGTCTCTCTCCACGTTTCTTTTAGGCCCCGTCTGGTACTGGAAGGCCACAATTAGATTACTCCATTTCCTGGTCTATGGCTCAAAATGCTTCAAATCCAGCTACACAATCCTTCTAAAGTAAATTTTTTTGATGTGGATATTAGCACCTTTTCTCAACTGGAACCTTTTAAGACAGCTGAAAATTATGTACCCCAAAATTACCAATAATCATAGCCAGAAAAGTAATTTTGGCCCTAAGAGAACAGTATTTGATTCAGTTCTGCTGAAACCTGAGGGAGCAGCTCTGCTGAAATAAACCAAAATTAAACTTACTGAAGGAGCAGTTCTCCCTACATCAGGAGACACAACAGGGAAAATGTTCTTGTCATAAGCCACTCTGTAGCTTTTCCCTGTTCTTGTAAAACACATTAATGGAGGCAAGATCCTCAATGTGCTACACCTAAGAGAGCAGTATTTTCCAAGTATCACATCTGAAGTGCTTTAGAGACACTAGCTTGTCATTGTTCAGAACTTAGGTAAAGGTAAGCTACAATTACCCATCAGCTAAGGACTCTTAAGCAGATGAAGCCAGGGCCTAAGACACGGAGCAGAGGCTGTCCCTGCTTCCCACGGCTCCAGACTTGTGTCTGTGTCCCTGCGTTTCGGCTCTAACGCAGGTTTTGCTTATTCAGTTGTTCAAATGTTGTGCTCAGCCAAACTCAAAACACACCCTAAACCTCAAACACACAAAGCCCTTTAACAGTTCCCTAACTATGACACCATTAAAAAAAGTCATCTGGAGAAACTTTTAAACACAAACAGACCAACTAAAATACTTGAGGCTGGATTCCCATTTACAAAGCTCTGGTTTTTACATGCAAGCCTTTGGAATTTAATTACTTTGATTACATTACAACCATTGAGATAATTGATATTTTACAGAGAAGCTGAACAGTGAAACAATTTAATAGCCCATTATGAGGACTTAAACTGACCCAATCTTTTTGTTTGGCTCCCATGTGCTGGGACATCCTGTAATTTCCTTGACCTAGGCAGAGATGGTCGGGTTGTCAGAGATTTTTAAGTGTCACGTAAGACTGATGACCTGCAAGGCACGGCACATGTTACAGTACAACTCAGCATCAAATGAACGCACAGCGGGAATCCTGTCAAGCCCAGAGCAGACACTGTAATACTCATTAATTACTAGATGAATGTTAACTATGTCATAATTAAGTCAGCAGTGTTTTTAAGCAATATTACAGCGAGACAAACTCTGGAGACTAATCTGGTTCTCTCTAAACAGAGCTGAGTCTACTCTACGGCCTCTGTGCTGTTCCCAACAGTTTGGGAACTCAGCTTAATCACTGCAAATCTCCCTTTTCTCTACAGGGTTTATAATTAAATTAACATCAGACAAGGTTGTTCCCAACTGGAACACATGGACCTGGCACAGGGTTCACAAAAGCAAAGCTGGTTGTTGGAGCAGAGTCATTGCTTGGGCAGTGTGAGACAGCCAGCACCCAGGGACACCCAGGGACACCCAGGGACACCCAGGGACACCCAGGGACACCCAGGGACATCCAGGGACACCCAGGGACATCCAGCACCTTGGGGTCTCTTGGTTCCTCCACAGCTTGTGGAAATCTGAGAACAGGCAGACTGACAGGAACTCAGATCTTTCTGCTTTTCTGCAACAGTTCATAAATTGCAGGACCACAAGTACCTGGCTGGCTTGTGGGTATCCCAAACTCCCTAGTCTTTTTGGCCAAATTTTTAATTGCTGCAATTGAGCCCATTTATGACCAATTTTTCCCTCCAAGTGTGAGAACCTGGGACAGATACAGCAGACACTTAGAAATCCCAATAAGTTGTCAGATCAGTCCTGTTTGATTTTGGAAAAAAATGAGGTCACCTAAAGAAAACAAGGCCCAGGTCTCCAGAACTCTTTCATCCTTGTGTGCAAAACAGGAATAAAATATCTTCTTCCTGAGTTCCTATTCTTTCATCTCTTTTCACTGTCTTAAATCCTCTAAAAGTTCTAGGATTGCAGAGAACCAGGTAGGTCCTAAAGCACACACAGAGTTCAAGATAAATAACAGGTTTTATTATTCCTCATGAATTTTAAGGTTAAGCTATTATTTCTTTTCTTAGATGCTTTGTGATTTATTTAAATAGTAATAGACCTCCTTTATAATAAACAAGAACAAGCTGAGATTTTTATTTTATTTTATTTTAATATATAAGATAAAGCAAAAATGTCAGCTGGCATTGAAGAAGGTAGAAAATGGTTCTTTCAGTAAATATATTTTCATCTAGTGAAATACTGAAGCTTTATAAATTGCACTTTTCCTAAAACAAACAGGACACTGAATTTCAGTCATTCAGCAACTGCTTGGATGTTTCACAGTTCAATAAATTTGGGTAAGATTTGGAAATAATTGTGAGATGAGACTTCCAATAGCAACTAGTGAGTTTGGGTTTGCAAACTGCAGCAGCTTACAGTCTAATTTTCAGAATTACAAGAGCAAGAAGCACACCCTTCTGAAGTTCTGCTCTTTAAAGTGTCAAGAAGGCCATGTGGCTCTTCATAAATATTGATTCAAACTTAATGGTTTGTTCCTTCTAGAGCAATTTATGATGATCTCATTTGCTGGATGGTCCAAATCTCAGATGAGAGAGCAATGTCAGTGCAGAAGCCAGACTAAGTCCTTGGGCAGGAAGAGCCCCTAAGAGGAGGAGGCTGGAAAATGGCTTTTAGGGTGTAAGTCCTTGCAGGCTATTGGCTCTGACCACTGGTTAACATCTGGAGAGGAGAGCAGAGCATTCAGGCATCAACAGCTCCTTGTCCTGCCCACTCTGGGCTCACACCAACATCAGTGACACAGTGATTAAAAGCTCCAGATGCAAATGCCAGTTGCCCAAACTTCTCATGTCCCATAAAAGATAGTGTTCAAGTCCATACAACATCTATTCAAGAAAGAATAAGTACATACAGTTGCTGAGTTATCAGTGCCAACTTAACTCTGAGCAAACTGAGCAACCTGAGGACTGCAAACCTACTTTCTTAACCACTAAAGGACAGAAATGATGTTTGAATTCTGCCTGTCTCATACTGAGGATGCCACTCTCTTAAGTAACAATTTGAAATATGCCTCTTTCATGTTGGCAATACCTTTCATCATCAAAGAGCTTTATACCTGTTCAGTTGGCACATGGAGCCACAGTGATGATTTCACCCACAGATGAATTATTTCAGCTTAAATGAGGCACAACACTTTGTGATGGTCCAGCTGAAACTCTCAAAAAATTTCTGAAGACAGGTTTTTCCAGCAAAGAAAAGTCCTTGAACTACAGGAGGGCACAGGCTGGAGCACAGTGTGTGTTGGTGGAAGCTCCAGACTCAGGAGCAGGATCAGCTAGAGTCCAGCCAGCCTGGGCAGGCAGGTGAACATGGGCCTGTCCACACAAGTCAGGACAAACATCCCAGATTATCTGCAGGGACTGCTGTATCAACACCATGTTCCTGAAAACACCCTGCAGAGGAACAACATGTGCTGTCTTCTTGCCCTTCTCATTGTACTGTAAAGAACACACAGTGTTTTCCCACTGCACAGGGTTCTGCAAACCTCTCAGATCACGTTCAGTCTGCAGACAGGACAAACACCTATTCACTTAATCAATAAAACAAAAAAATAAGGAATGGGAGCTACCTGTAGCATCAGTTCAAGAACAGACTCGCTCCTTCTGTCTTTGCTCTGGTGTTGCATATGTATAACAGGGAAGTGGCCAACCAGGCATTAAAATAAACATGGGATAGTTAAATATCAACTCCAAAACAGATGTTGAAATCTTAACTGCATTTCCCAAAGCTGGTGTTTACTGCCTTGGCAACCTAAGAATGCTGTTTTGCTTAAAGCACAATTTTAGTAATTCTTCTGCCTTGAATAATGTGAAGGAATTTTAAAATTATTTCCAGACATTGGGAGCTGTGACTTAAGAGAGGAAAGCACTGGCCTTTTGTCTCTAGGAAACGGGTATGGGTTTGGCTGCTGTAGGGAGGGGAAGGCATTGGCAGTGTAAGCTCAGCCTCTTAATGGATCATAGTCAGGAAACAACCACACACCGTTTTACTTGATAGCACACAACTGGCTCTCTTCCCTTAAAAGATGTTGAACAAATTACTCCTCTTTAACCCAGACAAGGTAGATTAGAGCTCAGAGATTTGACTTGGTCCAGCTGTATCCACCTGCTTGTGAGCACGCGTGCTGTCTCAGGCGGCCTTTTCCACCTTCTCTACAAGAAATTTTAACATAACCAGTCCCAAACTCTTCACCACAGTCCTATATAAGTTTCACAGGATGTTACATTCACAAGAAATGTAGAGAATACATGTCCAAACACTTTATTTTCTGTCTTTTCTTTTGTGCTCATCCACAAGTTTAATACAGTAGTCTTTCCTGGAGATTTGTAACTGCGAGCAATTCCGGGGGTAAAGAAAGATTTTAAAATTTCACAAAGCTTAGTTGCCCACCTCACGTTCAACACAATCTTAAAGGATTATTTGGGGGTATTGGTACAAAGATTCACAGTGGTTTGGAGAGTCATGGCCAGAACACACTGTGATGTCCTGATCCAGAAGGACTGGTTTGTTCAGCTCTTGGTTGCATTTTCTGTTTGTGAAGGAGAGCTGGAAGGTGCCTGTGCTTCAGCTTGTTTTGGTGATGGAAAATGATTGTTAAATCAACTGACCTCCAGTTACAAGTGTTCAAGATACTGTTCTGATATCATCCCTTCTGAAGAGAAATGCTACCAGCTACTTAATTCTTCCCACTGTCTTCAGAATTAGGAACAGGATTAGCTTGTCAAAATTTACATCCTAATTTGCAATTATGCAGCCTTCTCAAACATAAAGACATTTGGGAATTACCTAGACACTAACCTTAACCAAACCGATGCAATTCCCCTCTACTTTACCCACATCAGCACCACAGCAAGACAACAATCAGCACTTTTGCTTCCACTGGAAAACAAAAGTAGATGCTACTGCTTGTGCTGGATGGCACGAGAGCGGCAAAGCAGCCTTGAGAGGAAAAAGAGAAAGTATCACTTCTAAAGCTGCACACAAGGTCCCTGGGCTGGGACAATGGTCCTGCTGTCACTGTGGGATGCACGGCCCAGCCCGCATTGTGCCCCTCCAAGGTTACACCGTCCTGGAAACCAAGGGCGACGAGGAAAACACTGGAAAACTCAAAGGCTTCATGGTCAGGGGTTTCAATAGCTGCTTCTTTTGAAGGATGGCACAAAAGGCCTGTGGAGCAGGAGCATCTAGGGGCTGCAATAGACTCCTCTGCAGCAGCACTGAAAGGGAAGGGGGTGTTGGCCCTGTGTTTGGCTTGTCTGCAAAACAAAAGGATCCTCAGCATCCACCAGGAATAGGAAATGAAGTTGGCTGTGGGATTTTTCACCTTGAGAGAGTGTTTCTGGCTTCTGCCTTTAACAGAAGGAAGCCAGATGTCCTCAGGTATGCTCACCACATAGAAAAAAGCTGTGTGTGTATGGATACTCACAGGCATGTGCACTTCTTGTGTGACACACAACGGGTTATTGCAGCCAAAAGCCTCACAGGGAAACACCTTTCATTACACAGGCAAGGCTGAGAAAACAACACCATATATAACTCGCCTTAGCTAACCCGAGCAACAGATGCCATAAAAGAAGAGCCTGTTGGGTAAGATGAAAATACAGTCTTCTGCAAATATGTTTAGGAAGCATTTACCAAAGGACCAGACTCAGCAGAGGACTGCAAATCTGCAGAGCCACACAGGGGCTCCTCATCAGCCACCTCCTTCAGGCTCTGGCAGGGCTGTCACTAGCCCAAGGGTGGGAGCCCCTCCTGCAGATCCCCCCGTCCTGATTTCTCTGTGGGTGTTGTGTTTCACACCCAGGGTCTCAGGGCTACCCCATCAGCCACACATGGGGTAGAGAACCAGGCAAAGGGCATGCTGCCTGTGAACTTGTGGGGTTGGTCCCCAGGTGCCCCAGCAGTGGAGCTGCCATTTCTTTTGTCTCTTATGAAGATGGAAAGGAAGAAAAAAATAGCCCACTGGCTTTTGTCCTAAATTCAGACCAGCTGCTCACTAGTATTGTCCCTCTGCCTCATTTTTACAGTCTTTACCCCCACAAAGCATACTCCTGGGCCCCCAGCTCCAAGTCTCATATGTCAGTGACATGAATATCTCTGTTTCCTCTGGAACAGACCACAAATTCTGCTCTTTCATCTGGGAAGTGAAACCCTGAAAAGCTGAGTTTACCAGTGGGAGTTTACAGCCGGAGCCTCCTCTCCTCCGGCAGTGGGATACTGGAGCTGCCCTGCTCTGGCGGCTGGCTCCCAGACCTGCTCCCACATCAAGGGGCTTTGAAAGCTCCAAGTGCTTAACTGGAAGGGACACAAAGATCTTCAAGCTAATTTTGCATGCAATTAAGCTGTTGTTTTGCTTTCCTTCCTACTGGCAGACAAGTGCTACACCAGGAAAAGTATGAGAGACTCCAGCCTATGGCAGGTTGGGCACAGGCCCCCCTCTTTCCTATTCTCCTTTTTTTGTTACTGAAACCATCCATCTGCCAAATGTCACTAGCTGATAAGAACTGCCCGTTTTTAAATCCCCTTTTGTAAATAGATGCTGGCTGACATAATTAATGTCTACCATACAACACAATTTGAATTACAAAGTAAAGGCAATTTAAAAATCAGCCTCCACATGATTACAATTGATACTGAGTCTATAAATTCCATACCCCGAGGAATTATTTAAATTTCCGAAAATGAATGAAAATCAGTACAAGATGTCTTTCAGCGGAACGAGATCAGGAGTGGAGCATCTGATAAACTAAACAGTCTCTTTAGATAAACATTCTTTGGTGCAGTAATACCTATGGCTCCTGGGCCACGGCGGCTCTGCAATGTCTGCCGCACTGTCAGGGCCCTTATCTGCTCTGCCACCACCTACTCAGAATAAATCCCTTTAGCTGATAAGCACATTAGGTTGAGGAGCCCTGCTTGTCACTTCCATCTCACTGGGTGGTTTGTCTGAACTCCGTGGCACCGAAGTGCTCTGCTCCGCGACACCCCGATGCTGCTCGCCGGCGGGATCCAGCCCTCAGCGCCCAAGCAGAGCACGGTCATGCAAGAAGTACAAAAGTTCCTGGCCCCCAGCGTAACAAGGACATTGGAGCAAGACCAAAGGAGTCCACAAAGTTGATAAGGAGACTCTGAAGCATCTTCCCTATGGTGACAGGCTGAGAGAATTGGGGCTGTTCACCCTGGAGAAGAGAAGGTTGTATAGAGACATCACAGCAGCTTCCAGGATCTGAAGGGGCTACAAGGAAGCCTGAGAACAACTCTGCATCAGGAAATGTAGTGACAGGACAAGGGGGAATGGATTCAAACTGAGAGAGGGGAAATTTAGATTTGACATTAGGAAGAAATTCCTGGCAGTGAGCGTGGTGAGGCCCTGGCAAAGGTTGCCCAGAGAAGCTGTTGTTGCCCCATGCCTGAAAGTGTCCAAGGCCAGGTTGGAGCAACCTGGTCTAATTGAAGGTGCCCCTGCCCATGGCAGGGAGTTGGAATGAGATAATCTATAAGGTCCCTTCCAATCCAAACCCTTCTATGATGTGACTGCTGGGATATGAAAATGTGCAAGGCAAAAAATGGGCTGTGGCATTTGAATCTACTCCAGATTCAGTGTTTGTTAACCAAAAATAACAAGTTTAAATGGACATCAGTCAAGGGAGAAAGAACAGCAGCGTGAGGATAATTTAAAGCATGTATGCACTCTTACACACCAAAATAAACAGCTCTGTTTCTTTCTTTCTGTCCACAAGCTCAGCAGCATTGCAGCACAGCCAGGAGCTCTTCTGCTTGTGGATCCCATGCAGGAGGGGGATCTGGCACAGAACAGGGGACACTGCCAAGTTTGACTTATCTTCCTGTCTCTCTGCTATCACTTAAGGTTTTAAGTGAATGTCATTATTTTCCTGCTAGTCCTTCCCTTGCAAAAAAATTTCAAGGTATCTTAAAAAACAAATCTCTTCAGAAACAAATAGTCCCAAGAAGGAGCAATGAAATCTGTTTTCAAGGAAGCAAACGTGTTACTGCAGATCACAGGCTGGCAGTTAAGTTCTGCATAAATACCCCAGATATGTGGCAGTGATATCCATGTGGTAAATCACATTTATCATGCACTTCTGACCGTCTCACCTGCACTCACTCCCCCAGTGAGGAAATGTTAACATTCCCCATCTTTCATCAGTTTCAAACAGCTGCCATTAAAAAAACACAACCCCCCCAAACCCACAACAAAGAATTCCACATCTTCCCAGAGATAATCTTATCTTTTGCTTTTGAAATGGGAGGTTTTCCTTAAATTACTTTGGCACAAAATCCAGGGATGGGGGTGGGAGGTTCAATCAGGCTTAGGACCATACAGCTGAAGTTACCTATTGGGGCAGAAATGGAACCAAACATTCCTGGGAAGTACCAGGAGATTTGCAAAGATGTATAGTGTAAGAAATTGCTCAGAGGGCAGCGAGGCTCTGGCACAGGCTGTCCAGAGCAGCTGTGGCTACCCCACCACTGGAAGTGTCCAAGGCCAGGTTGGATGAGTCTTGGAGCAGCCTGGGACAGTGGAAGGTGTCCCTGCCCATGGCAGGGGGTTGGAACAAGATGGTCCTTAAGGTTCCTTATGAACCCAAGTCATTCTATGATTCTTTGATTATTCTATAAATTACAGCAAGAGTTTGCATCACTGGAAATATGAGGGTCCCAGATTTCTATCTTTAAATACACAGTATTTTTTTCTGGTGCAAGAAACTGCTAAGGTATTCATCTTTAAAAGTCATAAACAAAATGAGGACAAATTAAAACAAGGCTGCCCCACTCTGAGATACTTTGTTATTAGCTCTGGAATTGGAAATGAGGAACCATCTTCAACTCTCTAAGGAACTATCTCCAACTCTCCCAAAGGACAAGATATCTCACAGCATCCATGTCATGGAACTCCTGAAGGGAGCAGACATGGCTGTCCTAACTGTTGCAAACAGTTTAACACTTAGCTCCCTGCACAAATGGTAATGAAAGGGCTACACTTAAATATTGTTTTCTCTATAACCAGCAACATGTACAGCAATGTGGCTGCTGTGAGAAGATTACAAGGAGAGAAAATCCACAGGAAAATGTAAACTCAAAAACCCACTTCAGCAGTGAGAACTTTCCTTCTCATTAGTTTCCTGCCTCCCCTCTTTCACATTCCTCTTTGTTATCGAGTAGAATGATTTTTTTAAAATGAGGTGCAAAGGCATTTTCACACCTCTACCTAAAACTAGGTTAAGTCTCCACACTAATTACACATTATTAATGAGTTCAACAACTGAGACCAGGCTGGTTAGGGAAGGGACACAGGTCTGCACATTGTGTATGGATGCATGCACGTATTCAGTATGGATACGATGCTGCCAGGGGCTGAACTCTCTTATTGCAAAAGTAGAACGTATAACACTGAAAATCATAGTCTACAACGAAAACCAATCATTTTCTTCTAGTTATTTATTTTCTCTGTGTAAAAGTGTTTGTAGGGTTTGTGTTGATTTTTTTTTGTTTTCATTTTTTACTGAAATGCACTAAAATATTACATTCCAGTCCCTGTTTTCAGGACTCTCCCCAGGTGTGCTTCATTACAAACACCAGTATCAGCTAAATAACATTTCTTTCTCTATTAAATAAGCCACCTGGCCTCCCTGACACAGACTGGGAGGTGATTTTAAAAGTTTCAGCTCTACATAACACACTAGTTATGCCCCAGATTATCGTGTTCTGACAAAGTCTGCTTGGGTGGTTTAAAGTTTTCATCTTCCACTGGTGGCATCATTGCCAGGGATCATTCCCTCCACAGGAGAGCTGGCACAGGGACACCTAACCACATTTTAGCTGTAAGTTAGACAGGAAGAGCTTACTTGGCCACCAGTGGGGCTCCCTGCTGCCCTCTCTGCTGATGTACAGGCACAGCTTCGCTCTTTGCGAAACAGGTCTCAAAGAGCAAGTTGACAAATTAAAGATAATGACAATCAGTGCCAGTTTAACCTGCTGGGCTTTCACTGGCCTCTGCAGCAAGGGCTTTTGAAGACATGCAGCTCTGCACTCCAGCTCCTCCAGGCTGAACTGTGCAGGTGAAGCACAGGCACATGAGAGTCATCTTCGGACACCAACTCCGCAATGAAGTGGCAAAACCAACACAGAAATCCCCAAACAATGTCAAGGTCTAAGTATCTGCAGCCAGACTAATGCGAAATGATTTCCTCTCATCCTGTCCCTGTTCCCTGGGAGCAGAGCCTGACCCCCAGCTGGCTGCCCCCTCCTGTCAGGGAGTTGTGCAGAGCCAGAAGGTCCCTCCTGAGCCTCCTTTTCTCCAGGCTGTGCCCCTTTCCAGCTCCCTCAGCTGCTCCAGCCCCTTCCTCAGCTCTGTTCCCTTCCCTGGACAAGCTCCAGCCCCTCAATGCCTTTTTTGTCACGTTTCCTATTCTCTTCTAAAGTACAGAGCTGCTAACTATGTCTGTTATGCAGTCCTTAACACAAGACACTATACATACTCTTACATAAAATTTCTAGGTCTAAGTAACTTTCAGAGAAGCAAATATTTGTATAGAAGCAGCACACAATGAAAAAAAAGCCCACAACACCTTCCATCCTTGCTCCGGTTTAGATCTGTGTGGGAACATGTGGACACAAAGCCAACTCAGACAGACTTCTATTAGGAAGTGCATAAAGAACAGATTTTGCACAAATTCTGATAATTTCTGGTTAAAAGCCTTGTTGTTGAAAGTATTATTCAAGCCTTAAATATGCCCCCCTGTGGGATGAGTGTGCACTAAACCAACTCTTAACACACCTATTAATTGCACTTCATTAGTTGCTTCAGACTATAAGTTTGTGGAGCCACTTTGATTCTTAAGTTTCTAGCTAGCAGGAAAAACAAGGCCTGATTGTGTCAGAGTTGAGCTGCTGAAGAGATCAGTGTTTTACAAGGGATGTAAAAATTGTTCACAGCTACTAAAATAGAAATATTTGTTTGCTTTTCAAGGAGGGGGGAAGAAGCATTTGTAACTTAGAGTTTAGCAATGGGTAATTAAGAAATACACCAATAAATTAATCTTCTCATTTTCTGGCTTGTGGAAAGACAGTAAAAAACACATCTAGGAATTTTCCAACTGCAAGTCCCTTGCAAGTTGGATCTCACTGGCTATGGTTTTAATCCCGAATACGGTTTGAATCCTGAAATTATGTAACATTTTCTCCTATATGAACACCAAATATGCTATTTTCCTTCTGGATTTTTTTTTAAGATGGTCAGAACACATATTAAATAGGTCATGCTGCTTTATCAGCTCAGTCTTGCCCTGAAATACCTGTGTAAGGAGAATGTTACCAAAATTAGCTGCTTTTGAAGCCTTACCACAGGATTACAGAATGGTTTAGGTTGGAAGAGACCTTAAAGATCATCTGTTTCCACCCTCTGCCATGGGCAGGGACACCTTCAACTAAACTGGGCTGCTGCAAGCTGTGCCAACCTGGCCTGGTCAGGTCAAGAAGCATAAAGAACAAAGTTTACTGCCTTTTGAGTATGTTCTTTAGTTACCCTGACAAGCACTTGCCCTGATGGAAGGGTTTTATACTCACCAGCATCCAGACTCCCAGTAGCTGCAGTCCAGCCCATGATGGGGGGAATGGCCCCGACAACAGCTCCCACCCACGTGTTGGCAATGCTCATTCTCTTCAGGGGTGTGTAACAGCACGTGTAGAGGAAGATGTTGAAGGCTCCCAGGGCCCCGGTGAGAGGGTTCACTCCCAGTGTGAGCAGGGCAATTCCAGGGATTCCACAGGAGGCAGCAAAGCAGACAGCAAGCAGGGGGCTGTGGGGAGACATAGCAAAGCTGAGTAGGAGATGGCCTCAGAGAATGGCTGCTGTCCCCTCCCTTTGGTCTCCCCCCCAAAATTAAGACTGAATTTTTGTTATTGTTTTACTCAGCTGTCCTAAATTTTCCTGTTTGAGCCCCCATCCTAACAAAAGCCTTTCCAAAACGCGAAGACAATCTTGCTACAGCTCTGCCATGGAAGTGATTCTTAATCTTGTGATCGCTGTGTTCGCCAAATAAACTCAAGCTCTGCAAGTAATGGACAACTGTTCTCCCTTATGGAGAACTGCTGCTTTCAGCAGATCTTCCTCCTTCATTTTAATTTTAGTGAATTTAGACCACTGGAAAAAGCACTCAGAGTTTAGAGTAAATTAAAATGATTGCAGTTTGTCAGATTTTTAACTGATTGCAGTTATGCAACGGATCCTTCAAAACGCAACAGGGTTAGACACAAAATTAGTAAGTATTTATGAGAAAAGGAGTACATTCAACCATTTTGAAATTATATCAATAGGTATAAAGTATTCTTTGACTTTACTGAAAAAAGTCTGAACATTCTACACCTCCATTTATCTGATGCACTGTACTATGCAGAGGGAGCACAACAAAACAATGCTGGCAGCAGAACCAAAACTGGCTATCTTGTAAGCACGACTGAAATTAACTGAAGATATTTTAGGTTTGGTCAAAAGCAGCAAACAACAGTGGAGCAAATTAACTCTGTGCATTGCTACTGTGCATCAGCTGAGAGCTCAGGGAAGGCTGGAAACTTGTATTAAAATCTGTCAGAAAGTAGCTAGAGCTATGGAAACTTCTGGTAATAAATTCCACAACAAACATTCAAATAGGATGAACAAGGATTTTTTGTTTGGCTACCAGAACCACACTTGACAGGCAGCATGATGCCACAACCCTAAGGTTTAGCTGTGGTTCCTTGTGCCAGATCAACATGTTTGCTGCTGGTGGGGATCTCCTCTTGTGTGCTTGTTTGAGGTGCTTGGTATAATAGGAAGAGAGAAATAAAAGCCCCTAAGAAATAATGTGGAGTGGGCGACCTCTGGAAAGGAGGAAAATGCCATTACATTAGTTGTATTTAATAACCCATGTGGCTAAATACACACTCACAGTTATCCATGTAAAACCAGAAAATATGTGTGCTTGCAACGAAGGTCTCTGCATGGAGTTTAGCTTTACACCTTTTATCTAATTGAAAACCATGCACCCTTTGTGTTGTATGATCCACTCTGCCCTCTGGTCAAATCCTTAACCCTAAAATAAGTGTTGCAAGCACCGCTCCAATCCTCATAAGAAAATAAGAAAAATTTGCTGGTGGGGATGAATTTTATGGGAGTTTTATCAGCAAAAATTCCTACCAGTCAAATTTTTATATTTAAGATATTTGTTAGACCAATACAGTACAGAGATCCTAAACACCTGGAAGAACTAAAATGAGCAAATCTTATGCTAAAGATCTGCCTTCAATTTAAATTGACTATGTAATTTTATCCAGCTTTTCTAAACCACCAACAGATTTTAGGTAACGCAGCATGCACAGAGCACATTTCTACTCAGCATTACCAGCCCTGGTGTTACCAATACAGCAGGAGTCGAGGGAGGGTATGTCACTGCCTTGCACTGACAATAAGATGTATAAAATTTGAGGCTGTTTTCAGGAAAGGAGCCATACAGAGCTGTGCCTCTGGTTCTGCAGCCTGTGGTGCTCCTGTGCAAAACACAATCTGGACTGCCAATGGTCCCAATGCCGACCACAAACGCCAGAGTACTTTGTAGATGTTGCTCCTCTGTAGTGAAAGCCTGACTGAGCCTGGTTAAACAAATCTGTCTTGACTGATTCTTGAATAAAATACAGTCAGACAGTAAACACCAGATTCACACAATACTCACTCTCAAGGCAACAAAAGACCAGTGTGAGCCTACGAGGCTGGGCTGCCCACATCTACCCTGCAGGGCTCACAGACACAAACGAGGGCACAGTTTGATCTAATGCAACAAGCACTTTTCTCACTAATAGGGAGTGAAGACTTATCTCCATGTCTCCAATCTAAATGAACACTACCCTCCATGAGCAGGCACCAGCTCTCCACGTCTCTTCTCAGACAGGAAGGCAGAGGGTGGGAGTGTAAAGCCTTCCTGCATGGATGAACCCTGTTTTGCCTCATTGTTTCCTGGCAGCACCAACAGCCCTTGGTGCCAGCCATGATCCCATGTGTCTGCTGCCTTCATTTCCAACCAATGGATCAGAAAAATACCTTTAAAAAATGAGGCTTTATCAAAAGGGAGGAGTGAAGTTAGGTGGCTGAGACCTTCAAAAGATTTGCTGTGATCCTGGTGGATGAGAACACATTTTTGTTTTTCTGAAAAACGAAACTGAAAAACAAAAATGTGTTCTCATCCACCAGGATTTCTTCCTTTTTGCCTCTTTTAAGAGAAGATCCTGGAGGCACAGTATGTAACCACAGAATCACAGAATGGTTTGTGTTGAGAGGGACATTAAAGCCCACCTTGTTTCAGCCCCTCTCTGAACGGCAAGGACACCATCCACTAAACCAGGCTGCTCAAAGATCCGTCCAGTCTGGCCTTGAACACTTCCAGGGGTGGGGCAGCCACAACTTCTCTGAGCAATGTGAGGCAGTTTGATCAGAGTCTATAATTGTCCTAATGCTCTCAGTGGAGGGCATAAAGTCAGTGGGGTGGTTCCTCTTAAGCAGCTGAACTACTTTACTTTCAGACATCCTGAGAGCATCACATTCTTTATTTCTCTCTAGTGTTTCCTCAACAAAGAAGAGTAATTGTCTGACTTACAAAGGCCTGTTCCTAAAACTCCAACTGAGATTAGAAAGTCATACTGTGATCTGATGACTCAGCTTCGCTATTTCTGCCTCTTAAAATACTATTTCGCATCACATAGGCACTGCAATGAGAAATCAGGACTTTTGTTTCATGGTGGAAAATGAGGTAGAAGAGAATTCAACTCACTCGCATAGAAACTTGTCATGTTTATAAGGTTTAGGAGAAGTATAAGCAACTCTTCACTGCGAAAAAGAAAATATTTGAGGAAAACGTAGAGAGATTTCAGTCACTGGTGATGCTCGTTCTGTTTTGGTGACACTGCAGATTTTAAGACAAGGCTGAGCCTAGGTTTAAATCCCAGCAGTTTAAAGGGTATTCTGATTTCTACTAGCTTATGTCCTCTAGGGACCAGTGTGCATGTCCACGCTCACGTTGTTTGTCAGTACGCAGGTACATGGGGTGATGTTCGCTGATTTGATGCACTCTCCATTGCCAGGCTGCCCCACATCTCATCAAGGGACCACAGGAGATCAGCAGCTCATCCTGGAGCGGGAGAAAGGCTAAGACACTGAGTTGTCACTGAATTTACCTCACCACCTGATGTTCACACAGTTCCTCCCACTACAGCCTCACGCCACCATGCTGCCCATGCCAGCCTCGGGCAACCCAATGCCACGGAATTCTCACATGGTGCTCCAAAGTGGCTGAGGGGTCTCTGATGGTTTTCTTCATCCTTAAACCATCCCATGCAGTAATTGCAGGCTGGTGACAGACGCTGGTACATATGCCTCATTTCGCTAGGGCGTTCATGTTTGCTGAGGGAATCACTCCCGTGGGAAAAAAGGCAATCTTCCATTGGAAAACTGGCCAAGGAGCGAGCTCAGAAAGCAAACATCTTGAGTAAGAAACTAGGTTTTATGATGGATTCTTGGGAGGAGTTGGTTTCAGTTATTTGGCTGATTAAAATCAGGCTTTGGAAAAATACTGCAAGTGCCAAATGAGTTCTCTTCAAATTCCAACTCTAAAATACCCAGTATGTCACTACACAGGGGCACCTCCTAAAGGCAAACCAAAACCTAGTAGTTGTGCCTTGTCCCTCTTCTCTCTTCTACAGACAACAAATATGCTAAATTCTACCTAATAAAACTGCTAAAAGACATCCACCTTCAACTACAAGCTTTTTACAATTTCAGCTTGACTAGTGAATAATCAAACTTTTCCTGATGCAAAGGAAATGCGCTGTCATTTCTTTTCCCAGGGAGTTCACCCAAGATGGCCCCACCCCAGTCACACTCCACTGAGAGCATCCTAGAGGAGAAGGAGAAGCAGGAGGAAGATGAGGCCCACGTTCTCCAAATTCAACTCTGGAGACATGCTGTTGGTTGGGCTGAGGAGGATTGCTCAAGGAAAGCCCAGTGCTGCTGGGGGAATGGGAACAGGCAGGAGGAATTCCACATGCGTGCTATTCAGGTATCTCCTACACACATGACCACGAGACATGCACGTGGACCCTCATCCAGAGGAGTGAGGAGGCTTTGGATGATGCAGCAGTGTATTTTAATCCACGTGCAATAATATAACCCCTAAACTAGTTGCCACTTACAGATGTTCTGGTTATATGCAAATAATGAGCTTACACACATGCGCAGGAAATAAATTTATTTAACAGGATCTGGAACCATGGATAATAGTACTTACTGCCTCACAGCTTTATCTGGAAAAATTAAGAGGTGAAAACAAATTAAAGCATTTGCCCATCTATAAAATTAATGTAGTATTTTACCTATTTCACAGCAGCATTAGCAAGCTTCATGTCTATAATGATCAACAGTGGGACTACTTACACAGGCTTTTCTGTGCTGTCTTTGCCAAAACATTCTGTGAAGATGACTGTCAAAGTAGAGTTTGAACTACAATCTAAAAAACAGTGTTAAAAATGGGGCAAAAGTTTGATGATTTTTTAAAAAAACCCCAAAAAAAACCAACAAAGAGCAAAACACAATTCCCTCTTAAAACTTATGAGTACCTGAAATTATGGAAAATTCTTGTATCAGCATCTAAGGCTTTAACCTGTTGCTGTGAACAGACTGACACCCCCATACAAGTGCAGACACAAAGCACATATGAGTCCCGAATAGGTGCACTCTTTCAATCAGCAGTACTATGTGAGTCATGTCCACATGTTATGTAACTACATAAGAAACTTAATTTGTGACCATGTGTCAATGGGAAACTGGGCACAACAAACATACATAAAAAGCAGATGAAGTATAAGTGCATATATTTGAAAATTAGATTCAAAGCCTAGTACAAAAGGTAATAAATCCCGTCTTCTCCCTGTCTGTCAAAAATCCTTCAGAGACATGTCACCCACTTTTAGAAGGGTAAGCTAAAAAAACCCCAAACAACAATGCTCTTTTATTTAGCTGCAGCATGCCTGGAGTACCTTAATGGATTTGGAACATTTAAATTCCCAGGAATCAGATCTCGTCAGTATTGACAACTGTCCCTCATGCCACAAAACCATGGATCCGGTCAAATGCAGGGTGATGCTCTAAAATAAGCAGAGCAGGGATGGTGAAGGAAGAATCCAGGCATGGGCTTGTGAGACAAGGAGGGTGGAAAGAGAAGAAACTTTATTTAGAGTAATTTCCATATCCAAATGAAGCCAAATACATACCCTTGTGTTCCTCTGTGTGGAATTTTAGTAACAGCAAATACTCTGCACAGACTCTGCCCTTTAAATAAACTGCAATTTACCTACTTTTTGATGAGACAAAAACTGGGTTGGGATTTTCGTGAGTTTTCTGTGTCATCCAAGACACAGCTTCAGTAAGACCACTGTGCTTCTTCCCCTTGCTCACCCACAGAAATGGTACTCAATTATCCCTGACTTCAGCATTTTCCATGGTGGCAGGCAAACAACGCCGAGAAAACAGAGGTGAGACCGATGGCTTAAATTAATTTCAATATTGCTACTCTGGGCCCAAATTCTATCTGCATACAGTGTCAAAACAATTTGTTGTAATAAGAAGAGGGACAGTCTGAACCAGGTTCCTGCACAGATGGGCTGAAAATAGCAGGAGCTCAAGAGAAGGTATTTTGGCAGACAAAGAACACAAGTGTGACCCTCATCTGCAACTACATTTCACCATCACAAGCTGAGATACGAGTCCAGTGCTGTTCCAAAACCATAACTAAAATCAGATTTCAGGAGGAAGCATCATAAGTTGCTTATTATTTCTGGAATCTCTAGGTACTAAAAATGTCCCCAGACTACTCATCAGTACAAAGCTGCTGGAGCAAGCCCCCTCTTCTTTTCCCTAATTTTTTCCAGGTCAGCAATACGTTCTTAAGGCTTCTGAAGCCACTTACAAATTCAGACAAAAGCGTCAGTCTGAAGGTTTCACCCTTTCCCAACAGCAATGAGAGGTTACGCAAACAGAAGTTCAAGCACCACCCCTTTGATGGTTTCTGTGGCTGCAGAAGCCCACAGTCATGAAGGGGAAAGGATGTCCATGGAGATTTCTACCTACATCCATGCAGAAAACCATACTCCTTAGCTGCTGATTTAGTTTTGCTCATCTCCTGGCATCTTCTCAATTCCTGCAGCCAGGCAACATTAAGAATTGCTGAAAACAAGTCCCAGGGCAGGAGCTGTGCCTGTAGTTAGCATCACTGTCCTACAGTATTGGGCTATGGTTTGATCACCTCCCTCAGTGGGAGGAGCATCAGCCAGAAGTATTTTTTCAAACTTATATTCATTTTCTTTAAGATCAGCACCCAAGAACTGCTGAATTCTGCTCAGCAGCTTTTAGAGATCCACCAGAAAAATTGGGAAAGACCATCAACAACAGGAGTTAGAGCAGGCAACCCCATCCCATCTGGAGAAGACAGAAAAGAGCCGAGGGTGTTATGAAGACTATCAGAAGCCTTCCTGCTCCCCCAGCTGAGGTAATGGAGATGCAGGCCCATCTCCTTCAAGCACACATCTGGACTGCATTTGTGTCATTTCCAGCCCTGCCTCCCCTGATGGACAGATGCCTGGAACTGGCAATGGGGTCGTCTGCCAGCGTGAGCTGACTGCAAGAAAGGAGCCAGAAGGCTGGAAAAGGACATTTTGCCCCAAATAGCAACAGCAGCATCCCTGAAATTATTTTTGATGGAAAGCTAAAAAATCGCCTCACACAGTTTCTATGTTCGAGGTAAGGCCCACAGCATTCAAAAGAAATCAGTAATCAGGGCAGAATGCTGAATGATGGCCATCTATCAACTCTAAATTAAATTTTAACTTCCTACACAAATCCTTTCAGGCTATTTATATATTTAGTAATAAAAATCATATCCATGACCACTGTCAGCTGTAAAAGCTCTATCACACTAACAACACTGCTAACTAACTACTAACTACTAAAAGTTCCATCATAGTAACAACACTACTAACTTGTGTGGATCAGCAGCTTCATTGCTGATGACTTTACTAAAATGATTCTAAATTTTTTTTTACCAAAAAAAATTAGATAAAACTCTCAAAGAGCTCTACAGGCAGACTGAGGATGTACCTGATAGAAAAACCATCCATATTCAGATATAAGATTCTGAATCAAAGCAGTAACAGGATGACCTGATCTAGTGGGTGGCATCCCTGTCCACGGCAGAGGGGTTAGAATTAGATAGTCTTTAAGGTCCCTCCCAACACAAACCATTCTGGGATTCTGTAATACATCATGACCCCTAATTATTATAGTTTTGAGGCTACGGTTTTTAAGGACTCAAAGCAAAATATTTTTACATTCAACTAGAACTTTCAATTATAGATTGGATTAGTCTCAAGGAATGACTTCTTTCTAATTAAAATGAAAAAAATAGCTGTAACACTGGCAGAATGGACATGCTGCCAGACTTCTATCTTTCATGTAGTTCTCATTCAGCACCAGTCAGAAGCTTTACTTAACACAAGAAATTCATGCTCTCACTTTTGATATTCTCTTTTACAGATACACTGTGGCTGAATATTATGAAAAGCCCAAGAACCTGCTGATTGAAGCTTAAACTTGCAAAGTACCAGAGTTATATTGAACAGAACAATATGTATCAATGAGCTAAAATGGTACTATTTTAAGGGAGAAAATGTTGAGGAAGATCTTAATAGATATTCATTTATTCTCTTTCAGTCATGCAAGAAAGTTTATGAATCATGACAAGGGATGAAGGATGATGCAGTTTAAAACTAAAGCATGAGAGTAAACTGCACTTTTAATTGGGAATTCAATTTTTCTCCATCAACTGCAAATACCAGAATACAGCTTGTCTATCATTTAACACTGAAGACAGACAAACAAATGGGGAGCTTTGTTGAGTCTTTCTTTTTTTTTTTTTAGTTAATTATTTAATTTTGTCTTCACAGGTTAAGAAGTAGTATCTACATTCTGTCAGTGTCTGGTATTTCATCCCCAAAAACATGTTGCTGTGGTCTACAAGTACTATGAGTATTGAACTTTATATCAAATTTATTCCAAATCCCCTTTAACTGGGTGTACCATGATTTTTAAGACTGCCAGAAAACACTTTTTGCAATTCTGCCCACCTGTCTTCTTGTGTCTTTTTTGTAATCTGATTTCTGGTAATGACTATGATAAAGATTTTGCTAATCTCAGACTGGACAGTACTTTTCCCCAAATGGGAAAAAAAAATGCAAGGAAAATAACGGAAAAGTTCTAAACCTAACTTGCAACATAAAATCTGAGCTGACGAAGAATTCAGTGTTAAGAGGAAGTATGAGAGTGGCAGATGCCCCCCCAAAAATCTAAGGAGCTGGGTTAACGGGTAGCATTTAAGCACACTTGAACACCACAACAATTATGTCTGCAGAAAAAGAGTTCACAGACACAATCCTCAAGTAAACCTCTTTAAAATTCAAATCTCTCTGAAAGGAATCACCCCTAATACCTTTTCTTTGTCCATAGGGCCCAGTCAGGCCCATCAGCACCAACCTGGATGTGATTTTGAATGACAGCTGGACCATCCACAGGGAAAGAGGGAAGGATTCAATGAGTGAAGTCTAAATCTCCCAAGGAATGGCATACAGTGAGAACTTGGCATAAACAGAGTTCAGTGATGGATAAACACGTATCGCTGGCTAAGTCTCATCATGGAGTTGCCTTTTTGAGTTTTGCCTCTCAATTGTCACCAGCTCTGGCCTTGCCATCAAATGTACTTGCTCAGAAGTGTGTTTCGTGTAAATAAACACAGACTAGGATAACATACTGCTGGTCTGTGTCAATTCATGTCTCTCTCAAAGAAGAAACAGACTAAGCATGTAGCCCAGGCTACTCTGCCACAGGTGTGTATCGTTGTACAAAAGCATGAATAACACTGTAATCTACACAAAGTGGGGGCAGTTTGCTCCTCTCACTCCTCAAGACCCCAAGCTGCAGATGTTCTGTCTCCCCTGCCAGATAGAGGTGCTTTAAAACTATCATAAACAAACACAGCTGATTTAAAAGAATCATTTCATCCTGAAAGGGACACATCTCTCTTTTTTATGCTTGAGTAAATCAAAATTGGCTTGATTGATTTTGCTGAAGGTTTCGCTAAGGTGCAAGAATTTTAACTCAGCTAAAGAAGGAGGTCAAGAGTCCCATCCCCAGCATCGAGCTCTCTCCTATACATCTCCTGCTCTCAGTTGAACCAGTTTAACTCTCTGCAAATGATACCAGGATCTGTTTTTTCATGCTTTCATGAGCCTGCCCTGAGGTCTGAGCCTAGGTCTGGGATGAGATAGCTCGGTGCACTATAGGGAGACTTGTAGTTCAGACAAAAGTAGAACTTTTATGCTGCCCTTTGTTATTAAGCAGACACTCCAACTGGGCCTCATCACTTCACTTGGAAGTAAAGAATTACAAATGAAAAGGACCTATACTTACAAAATGTTTATGCTCTTATTACATTTGATATCCACACCAGAATGTTAATCATAACAACCCTGAGCAACCCTGTGGAGCGTCANGACTAATAATATTCACAACTTCCCCACAGTCATGAAAATGTAAATATTTTTTTAAGTGCTTACAAGACAAACCTACAGTAAATCTGAAAAATGTCCCCCATAATATTTAAACTAAATCCTCCTCTTTGATCTAACCTTAGAGTGTGGCAGTTAAGTGATCCATTTATTCTACTTCAAAATCTCAGTTCTCTCTTTAAGAGCCAGACACCACCTGACTAACAGGATGGATAATTTGGTTTCTCCAGAAACATTTTTTTTATTTAAAATGATTAAATATAACATGTGCTTCTGCTGAGCCCTCAGCCAAGATTTGGAAAGCAGTGGTAAAGAAGTCTCAGGCCAGATCTCAATTCCATTCAGACAGAGAAAACTGATGTTCTAGGGTACTTATCAACATGCTCTTCAAAAAACAGAAGAGACAAGATAGTCCAGTCATCTCAGCACAGGAACACTGCTTCTAAATACATTTCCAGGAGCAACGAAAATGAAGGAATTAAGTTATTCCCTACAGCAAAACAAAGGAGGACAAGAAGCAAAGGTCTGCCATGGGAAGAGGATCAGTCTCTAGATACCAGCCAGCGGAAGAGCAATGAAGCAGATTGAGCCTGAAGAATTTCAAGTTCAGCCAGGTCCTTTCTGCCCATCTACAGATTCCCCTGCACCATTGCAAACATGCCTTTGACACCCACAGCACGGGAACATTCTATAGAGAAGTCTTAGCTGCCAAGTCTCATCTCAGAGGTGAAGAGGACGAGGATGGCTGCATTTTGGGATTCCTGTATTACTATCTAGGTAGATTATCTACAGTTACACCTGGAGTTACAGCGTTTTTTAGTGGAAAAGCAAAACAAAAAACCCTTCATATACCACCAAAGTGCACGAATAGAACATAATTATTGTCACACAGGCAGCAATAGGAGTCCCTGTGGCTCCTTTCCAGCATGATTTACAATTTTATATTCCTTGTGATTTTACATCCCTAGCAAAAAAATAACTAAATAAAACATATCAAAGCGGTTCTCCACATATCTCAACCTCAGGAATGCAGCTTTTCTAGTCACAGAGACCAGAGAGCAAGCATCTGTGTTCGCACAGCTAATTAAAGTGCAAGAAAAACCTCTTTTATATCTGACTTGCGAAGCTGATAACATGTAAGTTATAACTTGTATGAGACATGATAAACTCTGTCCTTCACAGAGGGAAATGCACTTCCAACATGAGTCACTGTACACAGATCTCAGGGCATAGCAGTTTCTAATCAGAGGCAGCTCCATAATGGACTTGTTGAGCAGTGACATTTCCTACACCACTTGGCACATGGTGAGTGATGATGCTGTTGTGGTTAAACCAGACAAGGTTCAATACTGATACAAGGAACAAAGTGTTGGGGTTTTGACTGCATTAAGCCAGAATTTACAAACATGAACCTGAAATGTTTGACAGATATTGGAAGAAAAGCCATCAGGAGAACACTGCCCCCAAGATGGGGAAAGGATCTTGGGCTTCAAGCTTAAATATCGTTTGTTTGTAAAAACTCACTTTAACATCACCTTTGGAGAAAATGACTCATTGCTAGTCAATTAAAGAAGAAAAGTGGCAATGGCTGCAATCAATGTCCAAGAGGCCCATTCATATTAGACACAGAGATGGCAGGATTAGTGCACAATGGCTCGGTTCCTTCCAGTTCCTGTGGCTCTAGCCCCCTGGCGAGGAGCTGACATGAGAGGATAAGACAACTCCATTAGGAGCCCGTATCACTCCTCTGCAGTGTTCTCCACAAGCAGATGGAGCAGCTATTTAGCCAAATGCACCGTGACTCCAGCTTTATACATGAGCATGTGGGATGTTTCCTAATGTGGGGCAAGGCACAATGCACTCCGATTTATCAACTGTCCCGCATGCAATTAAAGATTCAGATAAATAATTTGGGGGTAAAGACCCATCGACTGAGCTGAAAAGCAGCAAGGCATGAGGGGTCAAGTGTTTCTGCAGGATTCATATTTACCAAACAGAGCTGCCTGCAAAGGAATGTCTGGGTTGAGCTGTGGCAGAATGAGGCCTGGGCAGGAGTGAGCTGGAGAACCAGTGATTGCTTCATTTCAACTGAAACAAATTTAAATGTGGAGTTAATAAAACAACCCTCTTTATTGCCCCTCTTATTGCCCTAAGAAACAAAATATATATGCAGTTAGAGCCATATAATTTCCTCCTAACACATATTTTGATCTGAGGAGAATGTGCAGTATCACCATTTTTTTGTGCATTCTACAAAAGGCCTCTAATACCTCAGAACCATTTAATCAACATCCCATGCAGGCAGTGAATAGATAATTGAAATATAAGTACTGTCATCCATATCCCCTTTGGGAAAGAGACACAGTAAGCATTATATCATTGCATTAGACCATCCTTTGATGTGGGTTTTAGTCTCATTAAACTATGTTTTAGCCCCAAGGTTTCTCCCCCCACACCTCTCTGTGACATGGCCATGCCACAAAAAAAAAATTTTAAAATACCCCGCTGTTCAAAAAGCAAGAAGTACATTTTTACAAGCAATTGTACATGTCAAAAATATAAAGCTGCCTTTTTAATTTCTTGTTTACCAAACACAGTCAATGACAGCTCCTGGAAAACACAGGGTGGAAAAAAAAATGAAGGCAGGAGGGTGGTGGTGGGGAAGGAATGCATTTACTTGTTTTTAAATAATAAAGCCTGAATACAAGCAGGATAAAAAATTCTTGAAAAGGCTGCTGTGATGGTGTCTGCTTTGAATTGTGCCCTGTTTAAACAAGAGGAAAGCCTCCCACTGAAAAAAGAAACATTTTTATCATTCAAAAAGATCTAGGGCAGTCCCTTTAAAATGAGGTATTTTCTAAACAAAGCATCAGAATGTTCCCCTGCAGGGAATAAGCATCTGATCTCTTAAAAATTATTATTCTTGAAGAACTGTAGATTTATGGAGTTTTTGTTTTATTTGTTTTAACTTAAGTAGAATGAAACCTGTCTGAAATGACCACCCAAGGGAGCAGAGCCACCAGCTAAGGAGGGGCTGAGCTCTAAAGGGGACCCAAAGTTGTACCAAGATCCCTGGGGAGGTTTTAAATCTCTGGCTTAACCAGAGCTAGCAAAACACTTAATGCAGGTCTCAGTGTAAGCCTAGGACATGGATTTTCCTTCACTTTACATCCATGCAGCTCCACTAACATCAGTAGGAACATTCCTGATTTACATTAATGTTAAGCAAAGAAACAAGCTAATTACCCTGAGTTATTCACAGTGATTACAGGAGAAATTTTGTTTTAAAATGCACATGTTCTTTTCAGTGTGAACTGGTCTTTTTACACTTGTAATAGCAGGTCTGCTACAGGCAGCAGAGTGGAAAAACTCAGTGTTACATAGAAATAGTCTAGAGTCACAATGTGCTTCTGAATAAGTAAAATTTCACATGTTGCAGTTTTCTATTAGTTCACGAACATCCAATTTCCATATCTGCAATTGTGACTACAAATCACAAATACAAGCCGTTGGTGAGGAACAGTATTAGTGCAGGAGCCCTTTTTGGTCTGATTCGTCAAGAGTTTGGCTTATAGCTCAAATTGAGCCAAGTCAACACTCCACTCTGAAATATCAGTAAGTACAAGTGTTACTATCTCCATTAACTGCAGTAAACATCAACTCTGAACAGAGGTGGAAAGCTCACAGACAGAACACAACTCCTTGGGCATTGCTAAGGAAAAAGGTTAATGGGATTCTTGGAGAAAATATTCATCAAACAACACAAAGATTTATTTCTGTTGAAGCATTCAAGGCATTAGCTGTGTTGTGCTGCCTTCTGCCATTTTAATAGACTTAAACCTCTTACATGTGTATAGAAAAGTAGCTTGAGTACAAATAATCTGCATAAGGAGAATAGCAATAAATTCCACAGTGTGTCAGTTTTATCATAGAATCCCAGAATGGGATTGGATTGGAAGGGACCATAAAGCTCATCTCTTTCCACCCCCCTGCCACGGGCAGGGACACCTTCCACTATCCCAGGGTGCTCCAAGCCCTGTCCAACCGGGCCTCAGACACTGCCAGGGTTGGGGCAGCTACAGCTTCTCTAGGCAGCCTGGACCTGGGCCTCCCCACCCTCACAGGGAAGAATTTCTTCTTAAGATCTAATCTAAATCTACTCTTTTGCAGTTTGAAACCATTATATTGAAGGGTTTTGAGACACGACCTGGAGGAGCCAGGTCTGACCTTAGAGCCGACACTGCTGCGAGCAGGAGATGGGTCTTCATCTCTCCTGAGGCCTCTTTCAGCCTGGACCACCCTCTAAAGCTACCTGTACAATGCTTCATGGTCCAGGTAAGCAAAGGAGAAGCCCCAGGCCCACTTCCAGGCAGCCACTGCTGAGTCCAAAGCCAAAGGCATGGGTACAGAAAACAGCTGTAAGTTGCAAAGTAGCGCAGGAGCAGAATTGAACAACGTCTACATGGCCATGAATTGGTTATTTAGAACGTACTGTTCAAGGTCTTTTTTTCTTTTAAGATGAGAAACTATCCTTGTACAACTATCAAGTCTTTTATGAGTGATTAGCACAGTGGATCCAGCAGTACTCTAAGTTCGTGTAACTGCCAATACTTAGAAGGAGTGTGTCCAGGTAAAGGTGATCAAACCTGCCACTTTGCACAACCTAACAGAGCAGGACACTTGTCACCCTTGAGGTTGATCTCACTCAGCTTCTGCAGCTCATACCAGAGATTTGTTAAAATTAATCTGCAGGAAAATTAAGTCCATTACCTTAAAAGCAAGGGAATAAATCACACCCAACAGGAAATCAGGAAAAGCTGCTGCCACTTCAGACGAACCTAAGGTTGTGTGAGCACATGAAATTTTTCCTCATCAATGACACAAAATAAATTCATAGAAGGGAACAGTATCAGCTGTTACTGTAATGCAGTACACAAATATGCTCAATGAGTTTAACACTGCAGTCCAAGTATAAAGAACATTTCAAGCTGTTTGCATTTCCAAACAAGACTTGAGGGGTCAGAGGAGGGAGAAAGATGTGAGCAGGCAGGATGATGGATGGCACTCAGTGGCACGCTGTGTTTGGGTCTACTCTTGTCTTTGCAACAGGACATCTCTGATTACTCTCTGAATAGAGAATAAGGATGGTTACATCTCATGGCTCACAGGGAACATTTTTTTCAGAGCTTTACAAATTAAATAAAACATTGTAAAGCAAGCAGTCAATGAACTATCTGGTGCTGTTTGTCACAGTTTTCCCAACAGTGTCAGATGATTCCCTGGAGGCACCAGAGGTGGTTGTGGGGGCTGGCAAATAAGGTAAATGTGCTCTTGTCCCTACATTCAGCAGCCCCAGCTCTGCAGAACCCATTTGTGCCACTGCCTTTATGAATTGTCCAGCCCAAACATATAAAACATAAAGCAGGGGCACACTGAGCCCCTACGTAATTCTCAGCCATCAAGCTGATGCAATACAGAGACTTCACAAAGGATGGAGGAAAATTACTTTTCCAAACCCCATCCTTCCAGAGATCTTTGCAGAACTGGCTCCTGGCTCACAGTGAATGATGGACAGGCCAAAGCTGCCCAACTGAGACACTTCTTGAACGTCACCAGTAAGAGAACAATACTGTCTCCAGCCAGATGTCCATACCTCAGAGTGCAGCTTTCTCTGAAAGCTACTGATGTTCCTCATCGACGCCAAAGGAAACTGCAAGTGCTCAGCAACTCACAGAAAAGGGTGACGTGGGGGTTTGGGAACCATGTAAATGTGTACGCAGCAAAATTAACCCCTGAGACAGACTCATGTTTTCTCAAAGTGAAGGCTTCAGGGAGAAAGGAAGGGGAGAAATGTTGTTGGAAGCAAGATCACTTAGAATGGACAGCTGGTCTTAACCCTGAACAAACTGGGGGCTGAAGCTGCAAGCAGAGGCCACAAAGCAGACCACATGAGAATAGTTTCTCTACTAAAGCTTAACATTTCCTAATGAGCCACCTCTGTGAATTGTCTTACTTAAAATGGAGACACCAGCTCATCCAGGGACTGCATGACTCAATAACTCCAAGAACTTCACTGGGGTTGCCAGTTTGATTCTAGTACATTCAAAGCATGTAAGAATTCTCTTTGCGATGACACAACCTCTAGAAAAACCCTCACTGGCCTCAGTGCAGTTTTCAGCGGGCAGGAGTCACATCAAAGCCACCACTGAAAGCCTTTCCAAGGAGGTGCAGAGCCAACAGGATGCAGAGTTAACAGCCTTCTCTCTGTAAAAAGGATCTCAAGCTCAGGGCAAAAACTACTACCCATACTGTCCAGTTCTGTAAAAACGACTATGCCAAACAAATAAAAAACAAGGAAAGCAAGGAAAAAAGAGAATATATTTACAAAGAGTGCAAATGAAGATGGATTAGAAAATGATGTCTTGTTTGCACTGGATAGCACAGATGTTGTAACACAGCAGAATTTAAAAAGCAGCAAATGTTTCATTAAATGAAGCAGCTAAAGAGAAGAAAATGTCAGCACTCAAATGTCAGACAAATTTTGGGCAAGAACTCCCCAAACTCTCTGAATTGTTTCCCAGAGCCAAGACACCAGTCTCTTATGTACTATATGTTCATCCCTCTCTTTCTGGCTTTTGACTGGTTTTAGCATAACCATTTACAGGTTTTATTCTATCAGCCAGGAAGGAAAGAGTTCAAGGAACACCCAGAAATACGTGGCAAAATACAACAAGGTTAGATCACTTGCACTGGTTTATTCTCCTCTGGCATACCACAGAAGAAATAACCCCAGTCAAGGTCTGTGTATTCCATGGTCTGCAGGGAGCAAGAGCAGCATTATTCAAGAGAAGTGACACTAAAGAACTTTAAATTAGCTGTTGACAGGCAGGTAGATAGAGGAGTGATTGCCCAATGTCCCCAACACTACCATTTTGTGACGAAAGCAAATATGAAATGGGGGGGGAAGTAAGAAAATCCATTAAATACAGTTTTGCCAACTTGTGGTGCATTCAGATGACAGTGAAGCTCACTAAAGGATGCTGGAAACATAAAATAAATTGCTCTCTCTGAATCAGAAGTTGACAGAAAGTTTCCTAGTCATATTTTTGACTCCAGAAGCACTGCAAGCCATTCTAGCAGACTATGATAAAAATAAAACAATAATAATAAAAAGAAAATCCCCCATCATTTTTCTTGCTAATAAGTGTTCCTTCTCCCAGGACCTAAGGACCACATGCAAGGGAGGCAGAAGTGCAGCTCCCCTGAACCACACAATTAAGCCTGACTTACTGTATATCCAAAAGAGGCCCCCACTGCAGTGGTCCCTAAAATTTTTTTTAAGTAAAATTAACTTGGGAATCTGCAATTAGCACCACCTTTGAGAACAAATCAGAACAAGTTTATTGAAGCACTCTAACTATTTACCACAAGAGTGAATTTACCCCCAAGGTTCACTTGAGTATTTTGTCTCAATTTTCTTGTAATTTCATCTAGCATGTTTTTTTTCAGTCCTCCAAAGGTGATGGATAAAACACAGAAATAAATAGGACCAACTGTTCACAGAAGCCTAAGGGAAAACGTAATTTTGTTATAAATACTCTTTGGCACAAATCATGGAAATGCAATACTAAAATTGTTTGTTGAATCATTTATGAATTGGGCCTTCAGTTTCAGTTTGCAAATAAGTGAGAGGATTTTTATTGATGTTCTTTTTCACTTTGCTTTTTTAGTTGCCAAACAGCCTTTGAGAAACTGAATTGAAACATTATCCAGAAAACAGAGGGAATAGAGGACTTTTTTAAAGGAAATTCCTATGCTAATGAAGGACTTTCTTTTGGTAGGGGGAGGAATTTACTTGTAGATGATGATAAACTTTATGATAACAAATTTTTAAATTAATTTCCTAAGATGCCACAATGGGTTTTCAACCAGCTAAACATGTAGAAGCAACACACATTTTTGTGTTTGTTCTTAGAAACATTAGGGAAAATGTTAAGATTTATTATTACAAAAGTTCAGTGGATCATAACTGCATGCTGACACACCATACACAGAGTCATCACACATGAAGTATGTAATATGAAGGGAAATTCTACTGTATTGAGAAATTCAGTGTTTTACAGCTGTGAGTGTCCCAACTGCTCACACGGAAGCTATAAACATGAAGAAATAGCAAGGAACAGAGAGGTGCATTTCTCTTAAGTGTTTTGTCTCAAAGTGCTACTTTTCGCCACCTGAAGAGGAAGAGAAACTTGGAAACAGATAAAAGGTTTATTCCTCCTTAGCCAGAGCAGGTGTGCATTGCCTTACCTGATCTGTCCTCGCACCAGTGGTCTGTTTTTAGTCCTGTTCATATTTGAGTCAAACGGAACCTCAAAGAACTGTAATTAAAAAAAAGAAAGGAAGAATCAGAATGAAAGGATACCGGAAAACATGCCATGCATGGAATGTCCTGTCTGCATCTGCAGGTGCTTTAGTCTCTTCTTTTGAAGGTTCAAGGATACAACAAAAACGGTAAATGGGTTTTACAGATCTCTCATAGTCTGCATTGATGCTTTTGGCATCCCCTAAGAAAGAAAATCACCCAGAGGACAAAAATGGTTTGCACAAGACCCCAGAAGTTCATCATTTGAAGTACAGTTTGATTCCAAGTTCTTTTCTCAACAGGTCTGACACATCTTTTAGACATATACAATTATATTTCCGTACACACATGGAAATCATGGAATCGTTACGGTTGGAAAAGACCTTTAGGATCATCCAGTCCAACCAGCACTACCACTGTGTTCACCATTAGACCACATTCTCAAGTGTCACCTCCACAGGTTTCCCGAACACTTCCAGGTATGGTGACTCCACCACCTTCCCTGGGCAGCCCCTTCCGTGCCTGACAAGCCTTTCAATGAAGACGTTTTCCCTAATGCCCAACCGAAACCTCCCCCCGCACCAGCTGAGCCCGTTTCCTATCACCTGTCCCTGTTCCCTGAGAGCAGAGCCAAACCCCCACCTGGCTGCAGCCTTCTGTAAGGGAGTTGTGCAGAGCCAGAAGGTTCCCCCTGAGACTCATTTTCTCCAGGCTGAGCCCCCCCCACTTCCTGATCGCAGTTCTATATTAATACAAACTGTCCTTGCAAATGTTCTTTGAAGACCTTCTGGTCTTTAAAAGACAAATACTAAGGTTTTTCCAAGATCACTTACCTTGCCAGAACCTATAACCCACCACAAAATCAATCAACTCCTGTAAAACACTACTGGAACTGCTCTGAGCCTCGAGTTGGAGCAGGAGGGAGTGAACACACCATACAGTGTTATTTAATGTCACAACCCAATTTGACTTTAAACATGACCTATGGGAAAATTCAGGCAGCACTATCTGCCCGCTCGGAATTCCTTCAGGTTTCTGCAGGATCTGTTTTATAAGAATATTACTGGAAAAACTGAATGCACTTTGCCATCCAGACAAATCTAAAGCCATTCAGTTTATGTGTGCAAAACAATAATACAAGTAATAAGCAGAGAATTACTTACAGAGAGAGTAGAACATATTCACAGAAAGAATATTTTTTACTGGTCTTACACCTGAGGTTTTGAGGCAGGATCCCAATTACAGTGGATATGCAGGAAAAGTACCATAATAAATCATAATTCCAAACAGTCAAACTCACAGTAAGCTCACTGTAGCCAAGCTGCAGACAGATTTTAGGTGATCATACGATAAAGGACTACATGATAAAATCGATTCCAGCAAGTTGATTTAACATTTTATGCTACAAAATACTCAATTAACAAACATTTTCGTTTTGACAGTCCATGTTATTGGTCCTGCAACTTACTGAGCATGCAACTTACTCGCATGAGAACGCCAGTGGACAGAGACCATGGGAGCAGCAGGGACCTGTCAGAACCCTCCAGATGTACATCAAGGGAAAGATGCTCCATTTCCAGCATTTTCCACATGGTGTTTCCAGGAACTACCTTTCCCATCTATTACCTTGACATAATGACTATAAAACAACTGGAAATCTCTGCCTTCCAATTTTATTACAGATATTCCTGAAGCAAGCTCAGGCTGCTCAGTCAAGAGTTACGAGGGAGGGAGGGAGGAAGGAAGGGGAGGCAGGCAGGCAGGCAGGAAGGCAGTTCATGCATCTGCTGCTTTACCTGAACTCCGTGGCACAGCTCTGGGCAGCTCCAACAGTGATTTTCAGGCAGCTGACAGAGAATTTCTCATCCACTATTTGCTATGGCCGATGTGGAGTGGTCAGGGTCATTCCCAATGACCACCAGAGCTGGGCAAGACCCTGGTTTGGAAGGAAAGCACTGAGAGGTCCTTGCCCTCCACCTCATGCTGGAGGGACAGGTCAGATCTTCTGAACTTCAACACTAATCTGGAAGTGTTGGATGTTCCACAAAGAACCTCTATAGGATACAGACACAAGTTTCTTCAGAGCAAGTAAAGCACCCCATTTGGACCTGAAACTAGTGATTGCTTCTGACAGCTCAGTGTTTTGCTAATGGTTTGTTTCATTGTTGTAAGGCAATTATGGTAAATGGAGGAAAAAAAAACATTTGACATCAGACTGGTAGAGCAATACATGGGAAAAAACTCTATAGTTAAACAGCTAAAGTCTGTTCTCCAGAAAGTATTGGGCTACAATTATTTTTTCTTGTACATCACAGGTTTTATTTCTACTTGCAAAGGTCTGACTGCCTTGAGTTACTTCCAGTTTAAAATTGTGCAGGTGAAGAGATTTTTGTTTATTTGACAGTATTTAAGCTTATACATAAAGGAATCTGTGTGCAATGGAAAAAATAAAAATAACGTGCAAGTTTTAAACACAATGTGCCTCAGACACAAAATGGCTAAAATGAAGAACAGTTGAATAGTCAACACCTGAAAGAATTTAAACTTATGCAGTTGGGTTATCAATATAAGCTGATAATGCTGTGCTTAGCGTATCAAATATTTCCATATATTTAATATAGCAGTCAACCTTTGAACAGAATATAAATTTTGAACAAAAATCTCCTCTGCTGACTTAAGTAGTCAGAAAATGTCTGTGTCTATTGTATACAGACATGGCTGCTCCTGAAATTAAGACTACTGCATGACTTCAGACTGATTTTTTTTTCTTTTTTAAATCTGACAATTTGAATAATCTGTTACTGTCAAGCATATGTATACAGCATGGCGCTGTATTCCAACGGAACTAAACTTAAAAAAATCCTTTTACTTGCAATGCTCTAGATTCCTTCACTGAGCTAGTTGCTATTCCATGTCAACAAGATGTCATTTATCAAACTTTCCCCATTTTGCTCCCAGATGTTCAGCAAAATTCTCTCTCCATTTGAAATTCTTTCCCCTGATATTCTAGAAAAAATGAAAAAAGTCATGCATCTCAAATATCATTCCATAAGAATGAAAGAGTAAAGTCAAACATATTATCTCATGCCAGGCCAACAGAGTCCTGCCTGTTTCAGCAAACAGTAAATTCAGTAAGATGAAGCCTAGATAAATAAATACTTTAGAAGCACTCAAGAGGCCTTTTCCCCAGGAAGTCTGAATGCACCAGTTCAGCTGGACATGGCCGAATATTATCTGCCCTCAGTATCTGGGAAACTGGCCACCAAAAGGGCAGACTGAGGGTTAAATCTACAGCATCTAAAAAGCCCTGAGTGACAAAACTTGGCAACAGCTCTCAAGAACCTAAACTAAATTTTAATCAGTAGGCATGAACATTTAAAACATGACGATGGAAAAAAAAAAAAAAAAAAAAAAATTCAAAAATCAGGCTACCCAGTACTCTGTGGTTATTTCTCTGGCAGGCTTATCATGCTTTTTGTGCAGATCTCATCTCATTACTATAGAGTAATTATATCTTAAGCATCTCACAATTCCTAGCATAGCTGTCACATTACTGCTCAGAGCTTTTACACCCATGGCCTTTCTGTCCTTCAGCTTCTTCACACCGGTTTCCCCTTTGTTTATATGTGAAATGTTAAAGAATGCTTAATTTCAAGCTACCTCTTGGAACCAGCAGTGCCTGCAGAGGGTGGCTGAGCACTCAGACCTTCTGGAGGCCTCACAGACTAATAATTTTATTAAGACTATGCCAAGATGTCTGTAACAACACCTTGCAGCTGCAGATTACATGATGCTGGCACTTTCAGGACTATTGACAGGGAAAGAGGACAGTGTGTCCAGTGCCTCTGCAGGCGACTTCTGCTCCTTCCATCAGTTCACAGAATCACAGACTCTCCTGAGAGAGAAGGGAAGGGACCCACAACGATTGTCAAGTCCAACTGCTGCCTCTGCACAGACATCCAAGAACCCCTCTCTGTACCTGAGATCGTTGTCTTAACACTCCTTGAGCCACAGCAGCCTTGGGCTGTGACCATTCCCTGGGGAGCCTCCAGGGCTGCTCCGTGCCTCAACACCCTCTGGGCGTTGAACACCAAGACCACCAATTTAGTTTCCCCGGACAGTGGCCTGACAATTTTCAGTTAATTAGGCCAGTGGAGCCCTGAGCACACGCTGCATTTGTCATCCATGGTCCTGCAGGAGAGATCACATCTATTGAATTACAACAGTCCAACACCTTTACTCCTGTTCACACGAAAACACCAACAGAGTGCACTAAGAGGAACAATATGCCGTAGAGTTTATCAAACAGATCTGCCACACTTCAGCTAATAAACATCTTTCATGGACCACTTTGGATTTCGAGTGTATCAAGGACCAGCCTGGCCACTGGCCCAGCTCTAATTGGTGACATGTGGTGGAAACAGAGGCAGCTGACACAGGCAACCAGTGTGCCATGTACTGACATAACATTTCACTCCAATGCTAAACATGTATTTACAGCAGAACCAATAACCCCAGGAGTCTAAAGACTGACATTAGAAGACAATTTAATTCAAGGTAACTCTGAGGTCCTCCCATTGCAAAACCACCCCTGAATCCAAGGAGGCTTCCATGTGTTCTTTGCCAACAGAATTGGCCTCTGGATCTACATATTTCTCTTCAAAGCCTCCCAGAAGGGCAGTTCAGGTAAATTTTCAGCACTAATGAGTGAAGCAGTCACCTCCTCCTCCTGGTCTTCAAAATCCCCCCTGCTTTGTACCACATGGGGAGGTGGAGATGAGCTATAGGTGATGGCCAAAGCTCCTCCTCAGCTAAAAACTCTTGCTGTGGACCCAAGCAAACATTAATACCATACAAATAAAAACCACTACAGCTGGATGCCCCACTAGAGCACTTCAATTAATATCTACAGCCAGAGGTGAAGCTGGGCTGTATAGGGCAAGTCTTACAAATATTGATCTTGTTGAATTAGGTGTTTCTGTGGTTCTCCCAATTCCCCTGAGCTACAGAAAGCTCTGATTCTCTTTGGTTTTCTCTGGTATTGCCCAAGAGCAAACAGTTAACCAGAAACATCACTGAAACCAAAAAGGTGCATGAACCAAGGAGGAGCAGGTGGACCAAAACTGTGTGGAAAGCACAGTTGCAGAGCAGGCTGTGGATACCTGGGCAATAACCTGCAGTCTCCTGGGAAGGTGGCATCCAGAAAGTCATTCCTCGCAGCTGGCCATGCAGCCTCCAAATTCATCAGGTTTCAGCACTAGCCTTTCATGTGAAGTCTCCTGCTTTTCCCATGCAGCCAAAATAAAGTAGCTTCAAGCAACGCTGGAAACCCACCAGACCACGAAGCATCAAGTACTCTCCTCTGAGACTGTTCTTCCTCTCCCTATTACCTAATTATTTCTATTCCTCATGTTTTCAGTGATTTATCTTACATTGTCATAAAGTAATATATAATTACATAAATGGAGAAGAAAAACATAACATATAATTCATGGTAAATAAGATCAAAGTCAAGATTATTATAGGTTTCCTTCTGGTTTCTTTTCAATCACTTTTATATGAAAATGACGAAGAATAATTAAAGCATATTACAAAAGTCTTTTTACTCAATTGCACACAGATGTGACTAAAAAAAAAAGTGGAGGGAAGGATTTTCAAAAGCACTCATGTGCTGATCTAACACGATTCTCACTGAAGTCAATGGCAGTTTGACTTCAATGAGAGCAGAGAGAGACCAACACTGAGTGATTCTGAAAATCCCACCCTAATTGTACAAACAAGGGAAGGCTTTGGAGACTGCTGGCTTGGAGATTGTATATTTGAGAATCATAAAGGGCACACAGCACCTGTTTGTCTTCAAGATATGAAAATAAAGCAAGGCAAATATTTTAAGGATTAGAAATAGCTTTTTTTCTGGTTTTTTTTTTTTTTTTTTTAAGGCCGTATCTGAAAACCCTCTGGCAGTGAAGTTCCCAGTCTTACTATAGATCTGCTCTGATATTTTCCATCTCAAAGAGGATTCTAATTAAAAATGAGATCAATGCAAGCCTGAACAGTGTTACTTACAGAGGAGGGCAGCTAAACCCCAGACTGTCATGTCCCACAAAACTGGAAAGGTCTGCCACATAAAGGATCTGACACAGTTGTTTTTTTTCTTTTTCCCCCCCACAAAAGACACATTCCTATTATTAGACAGCATTTAAAAGCCTGTTGCTCTGTACAGGGAATACAACAGGAGGAAATTGCTAAGAAAATGTTGATACTTGTGACTTTAGAGATTTTTCAGGATGGAGAAGGCAGACTCACTGGTATGCACCCGTCTGACCCACTGGACTAACAACCTGTCATGCCAGCTCTGTTTTTAAGTGCTGAAGAGGTGATGCTATTATTCTCTTAACCACTCACAAGTGTGGCTTTCCAAGGATTCCCAGAGACACTGTCCCCAGAACTGGGCATTTGAGGCTCTACACTGCATTTAGTATTTCAGTGTCCTTAAATGGCAACAGCGGCTGGAGCTGCCGGCATGCCTGGCACAGTGCTCTATGTTTGTTTTCAGCTCATCCAAATCCTTTTAGTGGCTCTGACCAACAAAACAAGTGGTCACTGAGCTCTTGCAGCTTGGGCCTCTTCCTCAGCACTTTGGCCAAACAACATCCTTTGCTGATACCACAAGTGCCATTACAAGGAGCTTGAAAAGCTCACGGCTGTGATCAGGTGGAGTGTCACAGCAACAGGTTCCTAACGCTGCTGCCTCTGCGGGGCTTGTCACAGTGATGAGGGGAGGATGATGGACACAGCCTGAAGTACACTGCTGGTAACTAGGGAAGCCCAGCTGGATAAACCACGGGCTCTGCAGGTGTGGATGTGCTTGTAGCACTCACTTGAGGAAGAGCAGTGAGGATGGAAGGAAAGACCCCAGGCCTGCTGTGTCCAAGCCC
>VYZP01017059.1:21542-63009 GCA_013400635.1 Hypocryptadius cinnamomeus | reverse complement strand
CCAGGCCTGCTGTGTCCAAGCCCGCCACAAGGAGCTAGAAATTAACAATAATTACATTAAATAACATGGCATTTGTACCAAAATTCTTTATCTATTTTACTCCACATAAAAAAAAAAAATTCTTGTCTTCATATTTGAAACAAGTTTTCTAGTACCAATGCATGAAAAACTACCTAGTTTAACCTAATTTTTCAATGCACCTGATGCCCAAAGCCTGAAATGGGAGAAAATACATGAATCTTCTGGTTTAGTAAATGAGAAGCAGGTCAGGTGACCACCGATGAGTCTAGCTCTTCTCATTAAAATCATATTTTGCTAGGAAGATAGCGTAACAAAAATGAAATAATAAAAATAAAAGGCGGCCCTTATAAGCTGTTCCACCTTGAAAACTGCTGAGCCACTCAACTAGTGCATTCCCAAGGCCTCACTGAGGTCAGCCACGGCCTCAGGGGAAATGAAAGCTGGATACCACAGACAGGCTTCACCTCATGTGATCCACATTGGAGAAATAACCTCCATGGGAAGGAATACTGCTTTCTGGCCAGCTGCTAAAGCCTAATAGTAGTATACATTTACCACCACCAAGTCCTTTTTATTTAGCACACAATTAATGCATCCACAAACAAAGCTCCTTTCTCCAAGCCTTTCTTGAGACCCTCTTCCAGGAGGACACTTGCCCATCAATGCTTTTTGCTTTCTTGATCAAAGGAGGCAATTTCCAAGGGCAGGACACATTGCACTGAATATCTTCCCATCATTTCGGATTTTGTTGCTGTTGGGCTCTCCCTTTTCAACTTAAAATGAAAACTGCTGAAAAATGGGTTTCAGTTAGATAAATAACACAAGTCCTTTCCTTGTGCTCACCCAACCAACCGCACCCACAGAACAACCTGATCTGGCCAAAAATCAGCTGATTTCTCTCTGGATCTTTCGAGTTTTTGATCTATGTCTCTGGGTCAGGTCACCCTGGACACAAAAAGAGGAGAGGGAAAGGCTAAAGGTGTTAGCAGCTCCCACTGCTGCGCTGGTGCATCACACACCCCAGGAGAGAAGCAGCACCACAACGGTGTCTCCCACTGAGGGGTTAGTGTTCTTCCTTTCCAGGGTCATGGAGACAAGGCAATGAGGCAACATTTATCTGTATAGTGCTGCCCTGGAATAAAAAGAAAAACTTCACTTCCCCACAAGCACTTCCACAACTGAGCTCTGATCACCCCACATCTGTTCCCTACCCCTGCAAGTTTTTAATGATGAATTAACATCACTAAATAGATGTCAGAAGCATATGATATCTGTAACAAGTTTTCTTCAAGAACTATTTTATTACTACGTACTTTAGGAACCATTATTAGGGTCAAAGAAAAATACCACCTTTATGCCTTACCAAAATATCCCCTGAATCACTGTGCAAATACATTTTCTTCAAGAGATTCCTTTGCATTAAATCATATTTGTCACAATGCCTGCATGCCATGAGTGCAACGTATAATTTAAAAAACAAACAAAACTTCAAATAACAATCTCTTTGCTGAAGATAGGTATTGCACAAGGTCAGTATCTGGTTTAAGTTACTATACGTCCTAAAATACACCAGGCCAGGTCCTCTGGACACAGTGCAGCTGCTTTGAGCAACACTGCAGATAAAATCTGATACTGGAGATGGCTTAGACAAATTCCTGTGGTGGAATAAAGTTGTTACTGAGGAACTCTTGGGGAAGTATTGCTGCTGCTCAATGCAGTGCTTAAGTCAAGCAGGAGATCCCGAGTCAACCAGGAGACACAAATCTCCTCCAGAGGAGTGAGAACAGAGGCAGAAGCTGCAAAGACTTTATTTCTGCTAGTAACTACAGCAGGATCCTGAGCTCCTGGATTTTGTAGGGCAGATGTAGAAGGAGCAGATCACTCAAGAGCCCTCCAGATCATCAGTATCAGCTGCTTTCAGTCCCCTGTGACTACTACAGAGCTATAAAATCAAGCAGCCATGCTGTGCTCTGCTCTTGCCCAGGAGATTAGAGCAGGGAAGTAGGAAGGTGAGATTTAAATCATTTCCACGCGTCTCCTGGCTCCAACCCATGTGTCCCAGATCCAGGTCATTTTAATCAGCTTTTTAAAAATTGTCACTCAAATGATAAGAATACTAATCCATCACAATGTGCTTCCTGCCAGGAACCTGAATATTAATCCATAAACTGCTCTCTTATATCACACGGAGATGTGTTGGTTTTAACTGCTCATGGCTGACACATCCTATTAGTGAGGCTTTTCTTCCTACTAGACAGGCAAAAGCAGCATTGCACATACAGCACAGGCTTGTCTGCTTTTGGAGAGGCAGAGGTTATTTCAGTAGGTGCAAACATATAAACTGCTTGTTCAAAATATCTTTTAGTTTCAGAAATAAATTATTTTTTATATTTTAAGTTCCTGGCATCTGCAAAAGAGAATTTGCTTTGGCCTGGCAATATTTAGCAAAATGAAAATCTACACCTCCTCCTGGCCAAAATATTAAAAACCTCAAAGCCCCAAAACCCACAATGGATGAAATGAAGAAATGCTGCAACAGAATCAATAAAAAAATTTAAATGTGATCCAGGGTGTGAAGTGGCATAGGCTTTTACTGACGTGCCTGAGCAGTGCAGCATGCCGGCATTGTCCAAATGTCACAGAGCTGACCTGCTCCACTTACCCACAACTCAAACCTACTAATAAAATAATTTCTCAGTAATTACTACTTTAAATATTAAGAGATGATATCAAGGAGAACTTCAAGTCATATTTTTATATACAGCACATTTATCGATCAAGTCTATAGGAGAGAGTTTACAACAAAATTTAAACCCAACTTTCTCTTGTTGCTCTAAATCTGATCTGCTCTCTGGTCTAAAAAGAGAGCAAAGGAACCCTGAGGGGCATTTCAGGACTTACACTGCACTAGCAGAACAGCCTCATTGCTTCCCTCCACTGTGTGCTCCCAGAGCCAAAAGGAGCCCAGTTTCTAATACACTGAAGAGTTTTAATTGTTAGGGGAGATTATCACAGGCACATTGATGAGTGCAATGCTGTAATTTCATTTGTATGGCAATGGTTTTGTTTAGTTTTAAATCTTGGCAATGAAGCAAATTAAAGGAAATCACTCTCTTCCATCTGTACAGAACTTACCAGAAAGCTATCAATATATTAATAATGTATTTTTTCTCTTATTAATTTCACAGATATTTGATGTGGCAGACCACAAGTGTTGTATTTTCAAGGTATTCTCTCTCCTCTTAAGGCTATCACAACTCTGTAGATCATAACACATAGAAGAGATATAAAGATTCTGGTCAAGCCTAAGGATTTTGCCTATAATAGGTTAGTTTGGGTAAGAGATTTTTCTTCATTAAAACATGATTTTATGCAGAATGTGTAGAACTGCCAAATAAAGTAACAATGCAACAACAATACAATAACAAATATTCAAGGTGTAGCTAACCACTTAGCACCAGCTTTGCAGTAAAATCCAGTAACCCTCTTCTTTTCTAAAAGCAAAATGCACCAACTGGGACCAGGAACTGGGGATGACCATCACTATCCTCTTCTGTTGAGGGCTGGATGACAAACCTGTACACTGAGAAGTCAGATTACAAAAGACATCTCAAACTCATAATTAGGTCTCACCTTTCCTTCCCCCCTCATTAAGAATGAAAGTGAAGCAAGAGTCTCACAATGACCCACTGGAAAGCACAAACACCCAAACCTGTTGCAGGGTCATCACACCATCCATCTTTCTAAAGCTGTCGAGAAATGTTTGTCATTCCAGTACTGCCTGCATCTCTCAAATGCTAAGATAACACACCCATCAATCTGAAAAGAGGAGTTGAAAAATAAATAGTTCTGAGTCATGTTACTAAGAGGGATTCCACACACTATTAATTTTAGCTTGGAAACCAATTAAGACACCAAATCAAATTACCTCCCCTCTTTTTAAGGTATAATGACCTATTCACTTGCGTAAATTTATTTATTTTGTGCCAGTGATCCTTTCAAAAGCCTTACAAGTTTAAACATCATTAATTTTAATCTGACTCCTGGCAACAGGAAGATTTTTGCCAAAAGGCAGTCAAAGATATGGACAAAATAGGATAACTCTCTCCATCTCAGAAGGCCATTCTTAAAATATAAGCATAATAAGAAACACAATGAGCATCAATATGTTGGATTAAATTAGCGCTTTCCACATGAACTAGGGGTAGCTTTTGTTCCCTTCAGCCCCACTGCAGCTTCTTGCTCACAAGTGCTGTTACAGCAGCACTTTTCCACATCAAAGCAAGTGTCCAAAACTGCACACAAGAAAAGGGCTATTAAAGCAGGAACTCCCTGCCCAGCCAAAGGGCTCAAGCTCCTGCAGCTCATGCCATGGATATTACGAGAGCAGTGAACTCCCAGCAGTTTTTAATATTGACATGGAAATGCCACTCTTGTCAGGTTTGTCTTCCAGGTGCCTCAAATGTCACCTTTGTTTGCTAAGCGTTAGCCCAATATGAAGTTTTCTGAGTATCTATTGGGAAAAAAGAACCAACCAACCTTGCACCTCAGTGGCCTGATTTCCCCCGGGTGCCAGTATCCATCCATCCATCCGAGAGCTTCTGGGGGGAGCACTTCCAACTCCTTCCTGTTGGTGCCACCACAGGGACGTGGAAGCTTTCACTACATGGGTCCTGCTAAAGCTGAATGCTTGGGACTAGTGCCTTGTTCAATCACAAGAAAAAAAGGAAAAAATCATCTGGATTCAGCAGGACACTTGACTGAAGCACTTTGTGCAAGGCATTAAAGCCAGACTGCACCATGGGAGTTTTGGACATTGTGTTCACTTTCTGTGAAATTAAACTCAGAATCATGAAAAGTCTTTTTGTGGTAATGGAAGTGCATTACAGTATCTCATTCTGGATCAAAATCTTTATTTAGGCAAGTAAGGATACATACATAAAGAAAGACAGGGACTTCATCCAAGGACATGGAGTGACAGGACAAGGAGAAATGGCTTCCCACTGCCAGAGGGCAGGATCACCTGGGATATTAGGGAAAAATCCTTCCCTGTGAGGGTGAGCAGGCCCTGGCACAGGTTGCCCAGAGAAGCTGCAGCTGCTCCATCCCTGAAAGTGTCCAAGGCCAGGTTGGACAGGGCTTGGAGCAACCTGGGATAGTGGAAGGTGTCCCCTACCATGGCAGGGGGTAAAACTGGATGAGCTTTATGGTGCATTCCAACCCAAACCATCCTGAGATTCTGGGTAAGAAGAAGAAAATAAAGATAAAACAAAGAATTTAATTTGCTTATCCCCAAGCTCAGATCCATATGTGGTGCCACCCAACACATATATGCACCTATGAAAAAGGAAAATTTACAAAAATCAAAACATAAAAAGCTATTAGGTCCTCTGAAAAAAGAACTGCAAAATCAAATTGTTTGCTCTAATGGAAACTCAAAAATAAAAAAAAACCCCAACATTACAAACTGAAACTCAAATAAATATTGCCATACTTCTACGACCAAAAATACACGGTGAAACATCTACTTTTGACCAGATTTCAAGTTCTTTAGTGAGGAAAGTGTGTGAGAAACACTAATTTAGCGATTCCAAAAAAAGCTTGTAACAAGAAGTATACCCATAAAATACATCCCAAGAAAAAAACAATATGCTTAAAAATTCACATCATATTAAAGTTCAAGTGAATTTCCCTATGTAGACAAGTCCTTAAATGTATCCCCCCATTTAATTACGTTGTAGTTCCTGTGTAGACAAGTCCCAAGATGCTTTTACATGATAATCATTAAATATGAAGTGGTGAAATGAATTGCAACATTCAGTAATGCTCCTTTATGAACTAAGATTTATGGAGGAAGCATGAAATAAAATGATCAAAGAACATGGTTACTATAACTGTATGTTATATAGGGGAAAAAAAATTAAAATAATAATTGAAGATTATAAATATCTGGGCACGGATATTTATATTACCAAAACTGTTGCAGAAGGTAATGCTAAGCCCACCTACTTATTTAATCGAAGTATTAAAAGTAGAAAGACATCTAAGTGCATTTTACAAGTCATTTAAACACTGAACAAATCATGAAAATAACTGACAGAATTGTGTGATTTAGTAAATATGATTTTTTTATTAGCTCTATTCTTAGGCGCTTTTCTAAAAAGTTGAGGTAAACTCAGTTTCACTATGTAAAAAATTCCAGTTTTGAAAAACAATCAGAAATTACAAAATAGCTCCAATTATTGTCCCAGGACCAGCAACTAGAAAAATAAAAATTGCCATGAGGAAAAACGAACTTTGTGCCATGTGTCTTGTCCCAGGGGAACACTGGGTACCCGCCACTGTCATACTCCTTGGCAGTGTCTGTCTAAACATATGCTCATACAAATAAAGGTTTAAAATATATTTTCTAAACTAAACCATACCCAAGGCAGGTTTGGAAGATTGCTCATAGGCTTTACAAGCACTTCATTTACACACCAGCACATGCACTTAGTATATAAATATTTATAGCTTGGCAGCTTCCTCTCCAAACCTGCACAGGTTTTCTCTGTTGGGTTTTACCAGCGATATTTCTTTTGAATTTCCACATTTCCAGATGCTTTGCTCAGACAGCCCTGATGGAGAACAGTTGTGCCTATTAGCAGACAAGCTGCTGACAACTAAGCCAAGCTTCTAAAAGCTGTCAGGGAGATAATCTGGCACTGAGATCTGATAAGAGAGAAGAAGAGGAAAAGAGAGGAGAGAAAGAGGAGAGGGAGAGGCAGGATGACCTGCAGATACTGAGATGCCACAGAGAGACCTAGTCAAGCCCCGAGCCCTTGCTCTTGAGGTGTTTCTCCTCTCATTCCAGAGTACTTCAGACAAACCTCACCTTAGCCAACCATCCCATTGCCCAGCACCACTCGGTTCTTAGCAAACACAGCCTTTGATTAAAGAAAGATAATGTTGCTCCAAGAAGTTATAGACTGCAAAACAAACCATATTTACAGATACAGAATTGTAGACTCATAGCATGGTTTGGAAACAACCTTAAAGCCCATCTTGTTCCAACACACTACAATGGGCAGGGACACCTACCTCTAGAAAAGATTGCTCCAAGCCTCAACCAACCCAGCCTTGGACACTTCCAGGGCTAGGGAGCCCACAGCCCCTCTGGGAAACATGTCCCAGGGCCTCACCATCTCTATATAAATATATGTTAGAAGGGCTGTTTCTCCTGCTTGACTGTTCAAAACAAAACAAAGACAAAAAACCACCACTATTTAATCTTGCTATATCCTCTTATCTTTCCTCCCCACAAATAAGTAGATTATGATCTGCATTTTACAGAAGATACCCTTTTGGGAGAGGAAAAAAGGCAAGTGGGACAGATGTGTATCTGCACCTTCCCTGAAACTCTCTGAACACAGAACAATGAACACAGAACACTCTGAACAAAGAACACTGGTATTTCCACCAGCACCAAGCCATGGTACTACAGGACAGCAGCACAAAATCAAGCCAAGTATGAACCAGCAAAGTTGGCAATGCAGCTCGTCTCACCCCCATGGGGTTCCAACTTCCTTGCCTGGATTTCCACACTGGGCACAGTCCATGCTGACAGATTCGCAGAAATGCCACAGCCAGGCTTATCCTTCCTATCCAGAGGACAAAAAGTAATTCCACTGTGCATTCCCAGCTTGTATTTCCTTAATGTCACACTTATCTACTTCTAGGGTAACATCAGATTACAGAAGGTTTTACCTCAAAACAAACTGGCTGGGGCAGGTCAGCGCAGCTGGCACGGGCACACCGGGAGCTGCTCCTGCTCCTGCTCCTGCCCCAGCAAAGGCGAGTTCAGGCACATCGTGTTTCACCCATCCCAGCGCTCACATCAGCACCACTTCCCCAAGGAGGAGCCACACCAGCTCTTCCCAGCACTGTGCCAGAGCAGACAGTGGTTTTATTCAGACAGCGAGTTTTCTTTTGACAGTACTGGAATTCTTCCAGGCTAGATAAAATCTAAATTTTTCCATACAAAGAACTAAAATATTCATCAAAAACACAAGACTTAATTTATGTTCTGATACTCCTCCTCAGGCATTCAGTTTTGGCCACTGTTGAGACAGAATTTCTTTGTTTTGACCCTGAATGACTTTCCCAATGCATCTTACAGGTGAAGGGGGTTCCAGCTGCTGCCCTCCCACCCACTCCTTAATTAAAGATGCAGAGGTCTGACATAATGTTATAGATTAAAACTGGACTGTGATACACGAGAAATAAGTATGTGGATTGGTCTTGGTAAACAGACTGTTGGCAATTATTTTGATGTTTATTTAGAATCTTTAAATTAGTTTAAAATAGGTAACAAGAATTGTTGCTACTTAACAACAGAAAGAGAAGAAAAGAGCAAGGAAACCCATTTGTCACTTCCAAACAATTGCGAGGAACTGTGGATCTCTTTAGGAATGTAACTAATTACAAAAATATTTTCTAAGTAACATGGAAATGCTGTTTAGTCAGAATTATCTGAGTTCAAAGAGCCATGAGAAGCAGGAGCACCCTTGTCTTGATACCCAGGGGGCTGCTGCTCTCCCAGACATCAAGGCACTAACACAGAGCCGAGCGGCCTCCATGGTCAGGTTCATCCACATAACTTTTCCATGAACTAATCAAACAGGCATTTATCAGCTTGAGGAACATGCAAACCTAAAGGGTTTTATGGAGGAGTTTTTCCCTTCATAAAGAGCACTGAAACATTTAGTCCAGAAGGTCTTGGATTATCAGGCTACAGCCAGACTAGTACAAAGCATCCTTGCTGTCTAGACCAAATGAAAAGATTAGCAGGGCTACCCCACTGCTGATTACACCAGGCTCATACTATTTTTCCAGCGGATGCTTTCATAATTAAATAGCAAGTAACAGGAGGCACTTCAACATTTATGTCACCCTCACCTATGAAAACAACATAAAGTTTCTTGCATTGAGAGCTATAAAGTATTAAAAAGCATTCTATGGCTGCAATAGCAACTTGTCAAGCTGTAAAGAAAAACCTAGATTTTAGTGAAGGGGATCCCTTGGGAATGCCATGCATCAGCAAAGCAGAGCAGAAATCACATTATGTCTGTAACTAATATGGACAAAGTGGAATGAGTAATAAAACCCAACACAAACCAACTTTCATTCTGATTAGCAATCACAGACTAATAAGGGTTCAATTGCAATTTAAAATTAGGTGGCACCATCAATCACTCGGGTCTCTGCAAGCAGCAGCCGCGGCGCCTGTGGAGGAGGCACCAGGGATCCCCTGGGGATGGACGAGACAGCAGCTCCGAGCTCTGCCAGGGAGCACGGCTCCTCACACACGGCAGTTGTGATGATCTGGAAGATGTGCAAGCCCCAAAACCTCAAGCACAAGAAAGGGGCTCAAGGGAAGCTTCCCCAAGCTCCCAGTTTTTATCTAGTTAATTCTCTTGGTCCTGGTAGGTGCATCAGCTCTTTGGACTGAAGAAACATGACAGATTTTAGCTGTTTGGAATAGCTATTGCTCTGCATGATGCAAATAGATCACATTTTAAATTCAGTCCAGGACCACTCACAGGGAAAAAAATCCCCAGAAACTAGATTTCCAAATGGAATGAGTCCTTATTAGAGGAATAAACAGGCAAATAATGGACTTATTAAACAACTTTCATACTTTAAATTCAAGACAATAAGCTACACTTTCATTGGACTTTTTTGTTTTAAACAGCTTGGTGTAAAGCTTGAGCAGGTCACTCAACCTTGCTGTGGAGGCTGAACAAAGAGAGGGTGAACAAAGTGCTAAATAAGGGGATGGGGCTGTGCTGCCTCTGGAACACAGCGAACTACGTGATACAGAAGGGATCACTGGTTCATAAATTGCTAGAGAAGTTTATGATAACTGGAAACCTATATCCCATTTCCAGCTTAAATTTACATACAGCTAATTTCAATCCACTAATTCTTTTGCCAACACTACTCTCCATCCACAGCAAGGTCCTTTTCCTCCTGGTACTCACCCCTGGATATATTTATAGAGCAATCAGATCCACACCAGCTTTTGTCCTGCCAGGCCACACAAGCTGAGCTCTTTCAGCCACCTCTCGTAAGCCTGTCTCCTTGTTCCCTCCCACATCCCAGCAAGTACTTTTCAGCACCTGTCCCCATTTGAATTAATTTTTCTTGCATATGGGAGACCAGAATAGCCCAGTTTTACAGATGGCTATCTGCTAATGGCATTAATGGTTCTCAGCCTCCATAGAAATGCCTTGCTTGAGTCAAGATTGCATTTGCATTTTTTGCACTACTGCACAGTCATGCTCTAAGAAAAGGAGATTTTTTTTTTCCTTTTCTGTTCCTTCTGCCTGAGAAACCTTCAGGCTTGATCCAAGAGTAGATAAAACTCTGAACTAAAAAACAAAAACCTGGCTTTTAACCGAGGTCACGTGTTAATAACCACAGAATGATCCTGAAGAAGACATTTCATGTTCTTATTTTTTCATTCCCACACTTACCTATTTAAATGCAGAACTCATTGAGGCCAAGCATCACCTCTTAATCTAAATTACCCCAGTGCCTTAAACCGATTCTGCCTGTGGCTGGAAAAAATCCTCATGCCTCCCAAGCTCAAAAGTTTCATGAAACTATCTAGCTGTCAATTATTTTCCTGGTTTGTCAATGTTTGGAAAGACATGTATTTTAATGCACAGCCACACAAGTATATGTAAATAGGGTGGTATTAGTAAATAAAAAGAAAGATGCTAATGGCTCACTGAATTATGGCAAAATCCAACGGCACTTCCAGGACCTTGCAAGTTTTCTGTTATTTTTGAGAATGTTCCCATAAATATCCATTACTGAGCAACCTTTGGGGGACTGCAGTGGCTGTGAGATTTACTGAAAACCAGAAGGCAAGCTGGATTTGGGGAGATAGAAATCCACTGAGCACTTCGCAATGTCTGCTGTAAAACCAGAAGGGAGAGCGATAGTGTTGGTCAGGATTACTCCAGGCTCCCAGCATGCTGTCCCACCATAAAAATGAAGTTGTGAAGAGAGGATGATCTTCTTGGATATTCTTCAGAAGTTTTTACGAATTATACAAGTTAACAGTCAGTCAGTCATCACAATGAAATACGTAAAAAGTTAAAAAAACCCTTGGCACTAGAAAAAACCCTCATCCAAATGATGTTGAGGAGAGGAATGCAATCCTTCTGGGCTTGCCATAGGGCACGGGAGATCTAAGCATTATTAGTAATCATACAATCCCAGAATGGTTTGGGTTAGAAGGAAACTTAAAAATTATCTCATGCCACCCCCTGCCATGGGCAGGGACACCTTCCACTAGACCAGGTTGCCCAGAGCTCCACCCAACCTAGCCTTGAACAGTTTATCAGAGATGAATTATGTCCTACTAAACAATATCCAGATGGGAATTCAATGTCTCCTGGGAGAGTGTAGCACGACCATCACTCATATAGGCTGTAATTTAGGCACAAACACACAAGCCCCCAAATTCAGACAACTGAAACCCAAAATAGGTCTCCACCAAATGCAGCTTCTAATACTGCTAATTAAAAATATAGTAGTATGAGATGCATAATTATACTAAATAGAAGCACTTCTGAATAGATAAAGTTTTAAGAGCTAATACTTTGAGGGTTTTTTTTGTATTAAGTAATTTAAAACACAAGTTGAGTGGCAATAGACAGCAAGGAGCTGTGGGATTACCCAAGGTTGTGCTGGCACTTGTATCAGCACCTGAAGATGAGCCTTCCCAAGAATCTGAGCTGGAAAAACCCTCCCCACTCACAGAGCTGGGCAGCAGGACTTCCAAATGACACATTAAAACAGAACACATATTAAAAGATCTTTTAATCTTATTATTGGAGCAAAAATGTATCCTGTGTGCTATTCATGCCATGCTGCTTCAGCTATAACAGTGGGCTCAATCCCATCCTCAGCCCAGACACACCGGAGATGCTGAGGAATTCCTGTGGGAGCAGCATGAGGTGCCAGCAGCTCTGCCCAGCTCCAGCAGCACAGTGCCTGCTACAACTGCAACACATGCTAGGTGTCTTCCTAATGGCAAAACAAAACTTCTCAGGATGGCAGGAACGTTGAGAAAGAAGATTAAGGAGAAATTTCAATGCAAGGTTTTAGTGGAGGAAACGGCTGATCCTGATCCTTCTTACTTGTCACTCCTACAAACCCCATATTTCACACTCACACTGCCCCAGCTTGGTGCCTTTCTGAAAGGCCTATTTGATCTTAAAATATACTCTGGACTCCAGTTGTCTGCCTCAACAACACATTGCCCTGAAATATGGCTAAAAAAAAGAGCTGTCCAGTGCCTCACCACTTGTCTCTGTGGCTCATCTCATCTTCAGTATTCACCCTCATTCAGAGTTACTAATTTAAATGCCTGTAGGAAAGAAAAGTCTGGCAAAAAACCTGAGTGTCTGCTGTGAGAATAACTGCAGAAAGAGCCAGCAGACATCCCAGTAGGTATCATCAATGGGATAACCCCAGTACAGCAACCAAAAGCTCAGCCAACCTAATCATGGTGAAAGGTTAGGAATTAATTATGCTGGAATGACAGCTCAGTGGTTTGGGCGTCAGCTTCCAAATAACTGGACTTACTGGGAAGTCAACAGTTGAGTTCCAGACAAGGGAAGGCCAGATATTATTAGTGCTTTGAAAAATATATTATTTAATGACAAAACACAACTTATTCTGCCTGTTCTTTAAAGAAATTGAAAAGGATTTTTCTAACTGGGTCTTCCTGTCTGATATGTGACTGATACATTTGGTAGCAGGAGAATTTTTTTCCTTTTCTCAAAAGGCATATACCACTCCACTGTGAATATCAGGCATGATTTAAGGAAATATTTTTTATTTCTCATTATATGGAAGATTACCCGAGCAGTTGCTATTATTATTATTACTGGCAATTAGCAATTAGCACCAGACAGCAATTCATAATTTTCAAACTCAGATACAAACATTAACAAATTGTCAAGAGAAAGTCACGCGTTATTCCTATTGCACAGGAAACAAATTATAGAATTCAAGTGATCTGTGCCTTTACAACTGAATTGGGAAGCTTATACAAGAGTTATGCAAATAGGATATTGCAGATAGTTTCAGCAGACTACAAATTATTCTGAGTCTCTGACTCTCAAATAGTCTGAAGTCTCTTACACACAGACTTTGCTACAAAGGAAGAAAAGCTTAAGAAACTGCTCAGAAGAAAACAGCAATAAATTTTTTTTAAAAATCATTATTAAGAATTATACTTTGACTCCAGGCGGAGAACTCAGCTGATGTAAGAATACCCTAATGCCATTTAATTGAGTTACAGAGATGTAAACTGCAAAAGAATTTGCTCCCAAGCCTACTAGGAAAACAATCCCTGCTCACATTCTCTGCAAATGCTGGTGACTATAAATACAGAATAAATATGTAAGGATGAGCCACAGATGCAGGGATTTGGATGGACTATAATGTGCTCATAAGTACAGATATAATGCTTGGAGCAATGAATGTATCTTTGTACCATGGGAAACCAACTTGCCCATGTCAGTCGCATTTCTAACCTCCCCATACGGCCAAGAGAAGAACAGAAAAGAGTTGGGGTTTGGGAATGCTTTAGAAGTGGAAATAAACACTGATTTCCCAAACCTCTGGAGGAATCCAGGCTGGGGCTGACGGTGCATTTCAAACACCAGCAGCCTCAGCTGAGCAGACCCATGTGGGCTCATCCTCCTCACTAGGAAGTTTGGGCTCTCCAGCACAGCCAATAGCAGACCCACAGAGAGCCACTCGTGGGCTTGGGATGGAACCTGTGCTCCTGGGCTGGTGCAGCATCGCAGCACCCACATCATCTCAGGCCTTCTCCTGGTGCTTCTCCTATATCAGAGCAACAGCTTCCCAGGGAGGTGGGAAAAAGGGCTCTTTTAACAATAATTGACCATGGTACTTCTAGCAAGTGACAGCTTAAACAATACTTTTCAGACAGAAGCAAAACATTTGACATTTTGTCTCCTTGAATAACTAGCAAAAAGCTGAATTTTGGAGTACAGACAAGTCACAAACGGAACCATTGAAGAATAGTAAGGGAAAAGCCTGTACCAAGGGATTTCTTAGCAGAAGAATGATATACTAGACAAAAATAAAAGGATATACCATATGTTGAGTAATAAAATCGGCAAACCTAGTAAGGTTCAAATACTGCTATTATCCACATCTGGGCAAAACCGGGAGGAAAAAAATCATTAAGCAATTTGAGAACCCCCAAACAAAGAAACTGTAAAATTCTGAACTGTAAAGCAAAGGAAACACACTTAATCCCTCAGGAGTTTAAGTATGTATTTCAACTGGGTTATACCATCCCTCACAAGGACATGGAAGCACACAAAAACCTAGAGACACAATATAGCCACTGTGCGCTGCCGGCACAAAGCCAACTGGCTCCAGTACCCACCAACCCTGGCACCTGTTGGGTTTATCATCAGCACATGCATTACCTCCTTGGGGCACCCAGGGAAGAAGAAGGCTCAAGCAAGTGCCCATTTTCCAGCAAAATGCAGGACTTGTACTGACGCTATTTAAATCGGGATTTCCAGCTGCAAAACAAGCCACCCTCAATGCTGAAGTCGTTGTGACTTTTGTGCATTTCAAAGCAGTAAGCAGAAATACAGAACCAAGCAGTAAATAATATCATCCTGGCCTTGTGGAGCTGTTCCATCTATAACTGTAGATGTAACCTCTTCCTGGCCTCCCCTGAGGCTAATTTATTTATGAATGTTCCTATTAAAAATAGGACTACTTGTGTAGCAGCTTAGTCTGCAGGGTGAGTAGGGGAGGCAGGATAAACACAGTTTAATGAATAAATGTTTTGGGACAAGATATTTCTTTCTATGGGTATGCGAGGTCTGGGTTCACCCTGCCAGGCTGTTAGGGGGTGCCCCACTAACACTCCACATAGGGTGGGTATTTTGGGGGCCTTTCCTTAGGCTTTTTTTTTTAACTCAAAAGTCCTTTGCCTATACCATAAGCTTAAAAGGAAACTGCACACTGGGAGCCAACTACTACTGCCTTGGATTATGATGTAAAAAATAATATATATTTCTAATGCTACATCAACACAAACCACTTTTTTTAATTTTTATTTTTCGACAGAGTGGTTTATAAACTAATCCCGTGACTCTTGGCAACATGGAAAGGTTTGTAATTGACAGCATTCTGCTTGTTATTAAAAAGGACGAGGAGGGCTTTGCCCTAACAGGCAAAACAGGGTAAGCCAAAATGGGAGCAGGATAGGGGGGAATGTTATAGCTCACTTCAAATTGTACTTTGAGAAAAGGGAGTCTGGGGAGATCAGGGGAGATGAGGGAAAAGAGAAAGGGTGGGGCTGTCCAATAGCACTGGGGAAGCTTTCCAGAACATAAGAGATGGCATGAAATAAACCACGGAAAAGCAAACTGTGGTAACATGATGTAAAGGGACACACAAAGGTGGCTTTGAACAATGCCAGGGTGTGTGGGGATGAGATGGCTAAGATGCCTTTGACTGCTGAAGGCACAAAAGGGAAAATCTCTGCCATGCTTTTCATCCCTACAAACAGCAACTTCTGTTCAGGGCTTCTGGAAAAGCACAGTGTGGGTTTGGAAAAGTCTCTAGCCACAGAGAAAGACCATAATGGAAGATCTTCATTTAGGGGATGAGCTGGCAAGATCCTGACAGCTCTCGGCAGCTGTACTCAGAGTCCCGCCGCCCGCCTGCGGCCGCCCTCGCTCCCCTGCCTGTCATTCTCAGCCCATATCAAATGATAGAGAGATGGGGCAACCTTGGCAGCCTGCGTGACAGACGGGCAGGACTGGGACCACAGGAGGAGCTGCTGAAAGGTCTGAAATTGCTGATATGTCCCATAGCATGAAGGACACTTGCCATGCATAATGAATAGGATGCTGAGTATTTTCCCAGTATTTTAGTTGGCCTGTGTACTACTTGATGCCTGCTTCTCAAAAAAGGAGGAAAAGAAGAAAAAAATCCCTGTGAAATTCTGTGACGTGGTATCAGAACAGGTTCTGTGTTTTGAAAGAGTCGGTTGTATGTTACCATCTTCCAGAATGATGGGAAAAGAAGAGGGAGGGCAGGGGAAGGTTGTTGCATTTGCAGAGGGACCTGCCCAAGGAAGGGATGTACCAGTCCTGATGCCACTGGCATGGATCAGATCTTGGGGTCACCTGCTGAGCTTTTTTGTGCCTCAGAATAAGGCATAGCCACTTTTTATTTAATACCATGTATAAGAGTTAAAATACAAACTCAAAACAACCAACAGAATTACCAGCAGCAGCCAGCAGCTTACTGCCTGAAATCTAATATCCAAAACAACTTCAAGAATCCGAGAATTTTCATAGACAGTTCAGGATCTGAGCAACACCAACAGAACAATATAAAGCTTTTCAGATTCTCATGATGGATTGGAACAGAACTTAAATAAAAAACCAAATCAAATCAAACAAAACGGAATCCAGCTTTTCAAGGGGAGTACTGGCATTTGCACGTCCCAATCCAACAGTCTCACCCAAGCTGTAGCAGCCATTCCCAAATAAAGCAAATCACGATCTGAAAAATTTGGGGACCAGTTTTCACATTCAAGATTCCTAATATTTGATTCAAACAATTCTGCTGAACTGGAAAAGCTACTCTCAGCCACGTGCACCGCGTGCTCTGGTTACACACTGCCGCGTCTCTGCCCCTATCCTCTGCTACGATGAAGACAGTCAAAAGCACCAGGTTAAAGGTTCAGTGGGATTTTAGGAAGTCTCACTGTGCACCATGATAGTTTGGACAAGGAGCAGAAACTGTGAAAAATTGATTATCCTCTGTTTCCACAAGTGAGGAAACCAGGGGTTTTTAAACCAAATTAAGCCCATATGTAATTAAATCCATAAAAGTTATGAGGAAATGGAGTCTGTACCACATACTAATGCTTAAATTTATAAGCAGTGGAAAAAATACACAGGAAAAAACACATTAAATCCTATCTATTAGTGTAACAATTTAAGGAAGGGAAGTGCTTAATAAGTTACGCTTTTTATGTCATCCAGTTACCCAAAATAATATTTAGGACTCCAGTTTTCCAAATCCAAATCAAATAAAAAAACCTGCAAGAGCGAGGTGTAGGCTGGATCAGTGTCACAGTGTGGAAGGAAGGAGAACAGAACAGATTTTGAGAGTGATAAAATACTAAAAATAAATGAAATTTATGTGCACTACCACTCAAGTTGAAAAGTGAACTAAAAAGAAGAGTAAAACAGCACCAGACAAATATACAAGATTCAGGATTCCAACAATAACGTTTCTTGATGATGCAGAAGGGAAAAGTGATTGAATTCACAATGCCTTTTTGTCAAAGCTCATTCCTTCAAGAAAACATGATACATTTATGATATACAAAACACGATGTTGAATTTTTTTCCTTATTACAGACACATGATTTCCCATATCCTGAAATCAAGTACCACACACTCTTAAATCCACTCCTGTGCATTCAAAACAATCTCAGCTTATGGATAGCATATTTTGGTGTTCGACCATTGAGATGACAATTAAAAATATTTTAAAGGACATCTCATTGGTTGTTCAGCCAAAACAAAGATTTCTTTGGCCCTTATTTTCCTAAAATGCTTCACCTAAGATGTTCAACTCTGCATAATTTCATTGATCTCATGAAGTTTTCCAAGAGGTGATGCATCACTCCCAGAGATAATCTCCAAGTTGAACATAATACTTTATATTACTTTTCTTCATATTTTCTCAATTTTTTTTCTCATTCTCATTTTGAAAGACATTAGAAAAATGCAAAGAGCATGTGATGTTAAGGAACAGGAATCCTCAGAGAATTGCTAAAATATTTGATGACTGTGTCCAGAAGCTGCTATAAATATTTTTAGTATATTATTCACAGGTACTGTATTGAGTGAAAAGCACTGTTATTTGATTCAAGTGCTGAAGATTACTCAATGCAAAGCTGTTTAGGTATGTCATTAGAGACAAACATAAAATACAATTATTATTGTGCTTGTCAAATTCCCAATTTTCAATTGCAGTGAAGAAAGACTCATGAAATTTCCAATATCACATCCAAGATACTAAAAGATCTCATATATAAGGACAATTTGCTAGTGATTTTTGTTTTACTCCATGACATTTTTCAAGGATACTATGGACAGCTATTTCCTACACATCCATTGCAATAGAAGGCAGCACAGGAAACAAAGATTTCAGGATAAAGAGGGAGCACTATCTCTAAATCCAATCCCTGCTGGCATGTCCCTCAAACTGGAAGTATGTGAAATCTGCTCAGTCAAGAAACCAGAGCTGTAGAGTGCCTTGCAAGAGCACATAAGAGCAAACAAACAAATCTGATGGTTTCAGGAAAAGGAAAGTGTAGGAGGAGGAAATAGTACGAGTTACCCTGCGAGTACCATTCGCAATCGGAGTAGGAGCAACTGTGAAAGGAAATATTGTAGCTCCAGAGGCCCCCAAAGGATTATAAATCTTCTGGCCCTTGGGAGCAGGTAAAAAAAGTACTTCCATCATTAAATAATGAAGAACAGTGCTGAAATCTTCCTGGTGATGGCATGTGCAATCAAGTGCTGGCCACACAGATGGAAAGTGATTTACAGCCAAGGCTTTGGTGAGGAAGGAGATTTCGCTTCGTAAGTACAAAGAGATGGATCTAATTTAGGAGTATTAAAAATCAACATGTAGATTTGTATAAATTCACTAATCTTGCAATGAATTTTATCATTTTAAAGTTCTTGGCCAAGCCTTTGTAGTTTCTTAAATAGTTTTATGAGGAGAGGGAAAAGGATGAATGAAATTTTTCAGTTTTAGGTACTGCAATAGTTTTAAACCTTGGTTTCAAGCTAAAAAGGAATTAGGTCCAAATGGCACACCCCAAAGAGAAAAACTGGTCATTGCAAGAAATAATATGGGAGAACCACAGCAGCTTACACATTAAGCAATTCTTTCTTGTAATCAACTGGAAACAGTTACAGACTGACAATGAAATTATGTAGAAAAAAGAGTTATCAATAATATATGATCTTTAATAAAATAATTTAAAGCTAACAGGAGGCAATTAAAATATCAGTTCAAAAATAAATTAAAAGATCACTCTGGACTCCACTTGGATTGGGATTTATGCCCTACAGTACTACTACAAATCCTAGAAACCCAAACCCCCTCCACCACTGCACCACATAGCACCTTCACAGTATAATCCCCTGCACACAATCATTACAGTGAAATAAAACTATACAGATATAATAAATTATTTATAACACAGCAGAACATGTGAAACATTAAGTGGCAGATGTTACAGGAACAGTAGATTTTCACATATTTTTGAGAAATGCTGCAAGTTGCTGAAAGAGAAGATACAGAACAAGATTCTCCTGTTAGCTAATGGAATTCCTAGAGCTCTTGCTCAACAGAAAGGGTTTGGTTTATTGGAAAAAACTTTATTTAAAGACGTTTTTCATACAAGCACATACAATAATGAGCTGATAATGAATTATAATTTTGACCAAATTATTTACAATTCTAATTAAATTACACCGCAATATAGGATTTTGGGTATTGATTTAACTCCTCTAAAGTTGCATGACAGATGATTCGATTGCAGGCAACAAAAACTTCTGATTTCAAGAGCTTTGTACACTCTAAGAACTCAAGCCTTAAAATAAAATTTTGCTCACAGTTTTCAATCACTGCCTAGAAGAGACAGTAGTAGCAATCTTCCCCTCAGTAAAACCATTTAGCTTGCAATCTGGTAATATTTCTGGGTTGAATTTCATTGATTTTTCAAGATTATAAATTTTACAGATATCACTGACGCAGCAAATATTTTTATGTCCCCTCACCTCCATGCTTTCTTGCTGGAATTTCTTAAGCCATGCCTTGATAGAAGAGAGAGAAGTAGAAAAACAGATGACAGGAAAGGTTCTGCTGAAGTTACACTATCAGCTTTTTTGCTCTGTGATACAGAACCTATAATTTTCAAGTTTTGTATTAGTGAAAAACAATAGAAATAATCTCATATTAGCCAGACTGGGAAGGTAGCTTAAGCCATTTTATTCATTATCTAGTTTCTTATGCAAACTTTTGGGAATCAAACATTAAAAGATGTATTTGTGTTTTCTAGGTGTTTGCAAAACATCAGAATAAATGATGGGTAGTAAAACCTAAAGGAAATCTCACATATAAGAGCATGTGTGAGTAACACACATATTTAACTTCCAAATAAAACCACCAAAACTTGGTGGGATCTAACAGTGTCTTAAAGATATTACCTTTATGGAGCTCTATCTTGCAAGCACTCAGGGATGAGCAAACAGAGCTGTCCTCTGCAGGCAGGGTTACCCTCTGCCATGACCTGCCTGACAAGTCGTCAGCACTGAAAAGATAGTCTTACAACACTACCATACACAAAAAAAATCCCAGCATTTTGTATGCATGAAATTGCTGTGCATCCATAAAACCCCCTGTCAGATTTACTCCCCTCTCAATACAGCTTACTTGCAAAACATTAATGCAGGCTCTCTCTGCAGCAATTAGCACTATTACACAGGGGGGCACCTCTCATCTTTGCAAACCATGATTAAGGGCCAGAAATTGTATTGATTTTTCTGTTGGCTCGATTGTCTGCAGCTATCTCACCATCCAGAATGGTGCTCCTTACCCTCTTTACTACCCAAGGAACCTCAGCTTCTCCAGGAATACTTGTTTATACAGCACAAAGCTGTGCTGCCATTGATTCCTTGAAGATATCCAGAAGTTACATTCACACTGCTCATTTAGGTGTTTATCGCTAGAAATGGGCACCAGCACTGCCAGCAGCACACATGTAGGCAGGTCTAGACAATCTTGCCATCAAAAGCAGGACCTTCACTTCTCTCCCCAGTAAAATTACAGCCACATTTTAGAACTGATTTTGAAGCTAAGGGGTCAGTGTAAAAGCCTAGTGTTAAACCAGACAAAAGGCAGGATTAAGTCATACTAATGCAGAGCTCAAAACTCAGTAGGCATTTAATAAACAACACCTTATGCCCCATCCCTAATTGAGTCCAAGCACTGGATAACACCAATAAGAACTGATTTTTTTTCTCAATTTCCAAATGAGAGGAATTCTTTTACAAGCCACATAGTGGATTTAACTCAAAATATGGTGGTTTCATGTTTCCACAGGCAATCACAGCTACTGGTGAAAGAAAGACAGAAAGACAGAAAGAAAGACTTTTCATGTCCATCACCTAAGTCCCAAAAATCCAAAGTCAAATCGGCAAAACCAGATAAAGACATTTTAAAAGTAACCACTGCATTTTTGTCTACCAAGGTCACCAGAGCAAACAGCACAACACCAAAGTTATTGAACTCTCCCAAGCAATGCGAACAGTTATCAATATTACGTATTTTGTTAACCAATCCTATTTTACCTTTCTTTCTCAAAGGAAAGCAGGAGGAAACAAAGAAAGCAAGAGAGAAAAATATGAAAGTTGTGTCAGACATATTAACAAAAATTTTAAGCAGAATGGAGCAAACTGACAACGGAAGGAAAGCTCCGATTTCCACAACTCACATTTCTTTAAAAAAACTAATCCACATGCATTGAAAAAAAAATATTTAGAACTTGGTGCATTACAAAATGCTCTTACTAAACCTCCAATCACAGAAACATATTTCTCCTCTTCTGTCAAGCTTCATTTTTTCTACTGAATCTCGATCCTCACTAAGCCAAATATTTTTTTGAAACTTATCTCTACTTGCCTCCACAAATGCATGACTCTCTGAAAAGACCCCAATGCTCTTATGAGGGCAAAGATGCTGAATAAACACCAGACTGGTTTTTATTTATATGAATGTTTAAAATAGCTCTCAAAACATTGTAGGAGAGATGATTTTTATTTATAGCTTAGATTTTTATGTGTCACATTTTTAAACAAAGGGGAGAAGGGAGCGAAGCTCTGCTGTTCACATTTGGTGTCAGGCCGACATCAGAAAGGTGTGTCATATCAGAATAGGGAAGACCAAATTATAATGTTGTATTTGCTGTGTTCCTGGCTTCTCTCTCTCCTATTACAGCTGAAATTCTGTGTTGTGGTGCAGGATTTTCAGAGCAACATACACATGGCTGAGAAATCCTCCCAAAACCTTCACAGCACCATGGCAGCTCAGAATAAGGAATTAGAAAACGTGACATTTGACTGGCAGCGGATAACAAGGTGCAAAAGCTGCGAAGTTCCTGTAGGTAGAAAGAAAGCAAAGCAATGTAGTGGAAGAAAAAATTCCTGACAGCACTGACACTCGGGACCTATTTTTCTCCTCAACGCACATGTAGCTCTCCTACGAGTATAATGAGAGTTATGCACATATGGTGAAGAGGAAAAGTTGCTCCACACAGCCAACTGCCCAGCCACCCTGCTTCAAAAATATTATGGCACAGACAGTATAAAGATGTTTTTAGTAGCTTTTTGAGGGAACTAACCTGTTTGGGAAAGCGTCTAGGTCACTTCGAAGTAGAAGTAGGAAGAGGTAAATATTTATAGCTTCGCGGTGAATGTCTAATGCCTAAAATCAATCACTTGTCTACCCAAAAGATAACTCCTCCGCTTCCAGTACAAAAAGTAACAGCTACATCAATCCAACAGAAAGCAAGGATTAGAGGATTGATTGCAAAAATTGAGATTTCAGTGATTAAAAAATACTGTTGAATAGCTGAATTACTCAAATGCCTCCATTTAATGTCATAAATGCATTACTTCAGGAATGGAGATAAAAATTCCTTATTACTCCAGAGCAGTAACAAAAGATTCCAAGGAGAGTAATTGAAGCACAGTAGCATATTAGCTGTGATTAAAATACTTGTGCCTAAAACTGCAGAGAAGATCAGGCACAGCCGTGCATTACTCCAGGTGTGACAAACACATCTGGGCTGACAAACCAGGGCTGCCACAGCAGCTCTGTGACTCAAATTCTTTTACCCAGGTCACAGCTATAGGGTTAAACTTTTAAATTATGAAATGCTACTAGCTATGAACATGGTTATCTGGATTTTAGACACATCTTTTCCTCCTGAATGACAAAACAGCCACTCTTCTTTCCTCTGCAGAGCAGCACAGGTCCCTCAGCGCTGCACATTTTACACCCCAGGGACGCAGAATTACTCCAGCCATCAAATTACCACTGAGAACATACCTTTCCATGCTTAAGCCACAGGTGATTATACTCAGAGCTGGCTTTCAGAGCTTTAAGCTTGTTGAGTTTTTTAAACCCATCCCCAGGTACAGCATCAAGAGGTTCCACAAACTCGATGCTGTCCTGGGTGCAGCTGCATTCCTTTTCCAGGGCTGAATGCATCTGTGGCACACAGAAAGCAAACCCAGGCTCCCTGCAGAGCCCCACTGTGCTCGGAAACCATGCCAGGGATAGGAACTGGTCTTCATCTCCATTGCTGGACAGCCAAGAAACACTTTTTCAACACCACTCCCTCTCAGAAACCTTCAGCTCACACTTGCCTGCACACACACGATGGGGCATGACAAAGGAGATGCTCTCCAAGCTCCCTGAAGCCCAGCAGGATTTCCATCCCCAATTTTCAAAGGACTACAGACCGAGTATGAAAAAGGCTCCTGTCTGGTGGAGGTGTGGAAGTTAGGCATCCAATGTTAGGTCAGCACTCTGAAAATTCAGAAATTGTTCTGCTTAACTGGTCTTGACACTACTTAATCAAGGGGAAATACAAGACCTGTGGCTGTTCACCATAGGACTGCTCCACGCAAGACCCCTCATGTTCAACTCTTACTTCTTATAAACTTTTAGCAGGAGAATGCATAAACAACACCATATCCCAGCCTATGGCTGCAGAAGAACAAAACCCGTTTTTCCAGATAGATGTTCACACAGAATAGAGCTGAGGTTGATTAAATGTCATTTCTGTATATTTTACAGATGCCAGAACCTGAAGTCTCCATACAGCATTGAGTTATAGGATGCATCTTTTACATTAATTAAAAATCCTATAATGCCATCCTTTAAAAAACACTAACATATTCACACATTTTTAAGCTAATTCCAAGAAACATTTCTCAGCTTAAATGCAATTTCATGCTTAACAAATAATTTATCCCAAATGAAGAAAAAAAATCACCAAGGAAAAAAAGCCACTCTGTGATGAGCAACACAATCTAGATAACTGCCTCCTTGGCAAGAAGACAGGAGTTTAGTTTATAAAGTTCTTTAAAATCTGAAGCAAATTCATTCTTAAAGCAATTATTAAAGTGCAAACTAAATAAATATTAATTTCACCAATCCCTACAGATTCTCTCTGCAGAGTTTTTCCACAAATAGATTCATTTTCTCAATAGAAATTACACAAAGCAGAGACAGAGGTTTCATTGTCCACAACCCAGAGACATCAAGCCAGGATGTGAAAGAGATTTAAGGGAAAGAGCGAAAATTCAGTATAAGTTACTTAAAATGGAAAAGTTTTCTAAAGGATTTGTTTCAAAATTGTCACTGGACATCCTGGACCTCAGTGTTGAACCATACCCATGAAATTTCAAGACTGTTTTGAAAAGTTTGCAATGAACCTCAAGTTATTTAATATTCTCCCTTTATAAAATAGATTGGTAAAGTTCATGCTGGCACAACACATGAGAAGCTGGGACAGGGTCCAGGGAAGACATGCTGAAGGACCTCAACTCCTGCCACCACTGTCCTTCCAGTGGTCAATCACAAATGACTCTGCCTGTGCAGCTCTAAAATCTAGAATATTTTCCAGCTGGGATTCAGTTTCCCAGCCCAGACAATCCCTTAGAAGAGTTGATATGAAAGAAAGAGGACAAACAGCATTCTGGCCCTTCAGTAGGCAGGTGAATGGGCGTTCACCTGAAGCCAAAGGGAAACTTCTTCCTGTATCCCACACGTATGGACCTCCAATGACACATACCCAAGTATTTACACAGTCACATCCTGCTCCCTTAAAATCTCCTTTAAACCATTTTCAGAATTTCTCCTTTCATCCTCTGTGATTAAATGACCGAATTCCTAAATATTTGTAAATTAAAACTCATAAGGATTTAATAAACTGAGCTGATATAAACAAGGTGGTCTGTTTTTAATCTTACACCATGGCTGTTGTAAAAAAATCTGGGTGAGTACCCAGCTCTCATCTAAAATTCAGTCCTTTTCAGCAAGCAGTCAGTGAAGCAAAACCACAGAAGCCTGAACGGTAAACACTTCGGTGCATCTTTTATTCATTAAAATACTATCTTTCACATAAGAAAACAGACTTCATAAAATAAGTCAGAGCACAGACAAAAGAACTTTCTCTTCTGAAGTCGATAATTAATATGGGTAATTTGAAAATGTGCACTTCATTCTGTATGGAGCTACCTGTGATTTAAGGGTTTGCTGTAATCTGTCCCTCCCAGCAGCCTCAAAAACACACACAAATTAACCATTCAAAATAGTCAGTGTAGAAATGCTGGCTCTTATGAAAAGTACCAACTAAAAGTACATAATCCATAATATCCTGTATAATGTAATAGTCAAAACTGCTGTATTACTGGAAAATGAGAAAATGTTACCATATGTGAAGATGAGAACTTCTATAAATTAAAATAGAAAAATGAAGTCCTGTAAGCAATATACACCAGTGTGGTCTAAATATAACTTTGCAACTGTCATGCAAGAACCCTGTTAACTTGAATTAAAAGCTGACACCACCCAACAGCAGGATAATTGCCCACAGCAGCGTGTCTCGCTCACGTTCCCCGGCACTCATTCCCTGTGCCCGGGCCCCCAGCCCTGCCGCAACACCAGAGGTGTAGGACACAGGCATCATCACCCTGCAGGGCAACAGCTTTGGTATTCTAACACAGCCAGCTCATGATTTTCATCCTCCAGTGCTCACTCAGAGATTTAAATCAGTGACTGGTATCAAAGTGCACGAGAAAGGCTGGTCTGCACAGTTGTCAGTGTCACCACGAAACGCGAAGGGGCTGCCAAAGAAAAATACACAAGAATGGATTCAACATCTCACATTGCTAGAGCAAAATATCCCTGAACCCATCCTGACACTGGTGTCTGCCCTGCTGCAAGCTCGGCAAGAGATATGTGGGATGGGAGAGGACAAATTCCAACGATTGGATACTGCAGCTTTCCCCTCAGTGTGGGCTCCGTGGGGATCACAGCAGTGCCAGCATGAGGTACCACGGCAAGAGAAAACAAATTTCATCTGCTAAGTACAGCTCTGTCATAGTCTTAACGAGCCACTACATACATGAAAAAAACCCACTTCTAAAATGAATTTATTAATAAAAATAAATTTAAAGACTTAAAAAAAAAAAAAAAATCTTCGTAAGAGTTTTCTAAATGTGTAGTGTCCTACATGCCAAGTTCTCCTGATCAGGTAACAACTTCCATTTCTTACCGCTGATAGAATAAAGTCACGCTACCTTTTCCAGCAGAGGCTTTCCAGCAGCACAGGATGAAGTTTAAGCAGTAGATGCACACTTTCCCAGAAGGAGCAAGTGTTAATTTCAAAAAAATAATTTTGAAATGTACTTTAAGTTCTAAAATGTATTGAGAAACCCCAGACATTAAATACTCAACAGAGCATTTCTGGCAGTGTGTGCAGAATGTGTTTGGGTATTTTAACACAAATAGGGAAAACACTGCTAGAAGCCCTGACTTTTCTCCAAAATCCCTGGATTTTGGATCAAGGGCAGTTTTCTCAGTTTGAAATAAGCTCTAGCCCGGATCCAGCTTGTGCAAGCACAACATACATCCCCCCAGCTCCAGACAGCAATAGGTGTGTGGGCACCTCCACAAACCTCTGCACACTTACAGCACAGGTAACAGCGGACAACACACCCCAGCGACTTACAGCAGTTATTTAACCAAGTTTTCCAAACTATTCAGGAAATCACTTCTTCCTCCACCACACTCCACAACCTAGATTGTGATCCTAAGTTATTCTGACAGACTCTTTTAAAAGTTCTCCACTGTAGAAAAGGAGGGAAGCCAGTCAGCTTTACATCCAGGAATTGCAGGATCTGGGCTGGGAGCTTTTTGTCTTTGTGGTTTGCTGCTGTAATTCCAAAACCACACACAGCGCCGGAGCTTTAGACCACTATTAGAAATGTGACTTAGGAATATATTAAGAACACTCGTGGGAAGGGGAACTGAACTTTTATGTGGCTTCCTGGAGGCTGTTCTGGCACTGGCGAAAAATCAGACACTACACAGTAGTGGATTGGTAATAAACTAACCCGGAGCAGGACTTCCAGCCACTGTCAGGCATGTGGTGCCATGGACAGAAAAAACAGGTAGGATGAAATCACAGCCCTACATGGCACAAAGCAGATTTTTCAGTGTGGGCAAAAACACTCACATACAGCTGTATTTGTCCATGTTAGTGGGGAGGAAAATTTTAAGAGCTTTAGACCAGGTCTTTGATTTGCATCTTTCTCCCTAATATTATTTATTACACTGAAGGTAAATTTTTATTTTACAGGCCCCCATATTAGAATAAACAAATAATTATTCCGATAAGAAACGCATAGCATAGGCATAATGCAAATCATAAATCTGTGAGACAAGGCAGAACCATTCAGGTTTTCAAAACCAAAAAGCACTTGGTGTTTACCAGGCATAAAAATACAGGCACCCCAAAATATTTTTTTTATAACTAAAAGCTCTATTTCTAGCAATTACCACAGAGTTTTCACAAGTCTTCCATCTTTTTGGACAAGCAATGATTTAATTCACATTTTAATTATGCTACAGAGAGATTATTATTCTGTAACAGATAAATAGCATTAAGTCAGTTAGAAGCTATTTCAGGCATTACAAAATTATTGAGACTCCCTGCTAACACGTTTCATCTCTTTTCCAACTTTTCTCTGTCCTCTATTAATGTAAGAAAGGCCTACACAATCAAATGGAAAATACAGTACATACTTCTCAACAGGAAACTGAAATTGGCTACACACCAAGCACATCAGTATTCAGAGATCTAAAAAAAATTTAAAAAATTAAATTGACTGTCTCCTAGCACTTTTGATTACTCCAATTATGAAATCAAAGCCATTCCCGTGTTTGCAGCGATGCCAATGGGTGGATGAATTAAATATGTTTTCACTATGAGATGTCTCCTTTTGAGGTTCACTGCCCTCCTGTTTTCAAGCAGCACATAAAAATATTCCTATTTAGCTCTGTAGGATCAATGCTGTGCCTGTTAAATGCAGCATAAATCTTCCACTGATTTCTGTCCAAACAGACTTTGACTAAAGAAAATGCAAATACAATGAACTAACACACTACTCTGAGCAAGAGAATAGGCACAAATAAACTTCAAACATTAAAAAAATAAATAATTTTCTCAGACCTTTCATATGATACAAACAAATACATAGATTACTTTTTTTATTAAAATCTTATTTTGCTAACTAAAAGTAGTTTCTTTTATATTCCCCTTCCCCAAATAATTCTAAAGAGCATCTGAAAGCTCAGACATATTCTATTCAAAGGATTTAAAAGTCAATGCCAGAATTTATCTAGTTTCTAAAATATTATCCTATTTGTTGGCAGAAAGCTGTGCCAGGCATGGAGGCAATTAGTTCTGTTAGCACTCTTCAGAAAGGCTGGAAATCCCTCGAGGTTTCTAGGGAGAAATGGGAATGGCAAGGGCATGTTGTTCAACGCGATCCCCCCCCAGCCAAACACAGATGTCCGATTAAAAGGCCAATTAAAGGAACATTAACCTTTAACCAAAAATATAACAGTAGTTTAAATTAGTCAAGAAACCCAGAGCTGAATGTTATTTCAAACTCCTTCTCCTCTGCAGACTTTCTTTAAAGTGTTAACCATTCATTTCTGTTTTATGAGGGCAACACTGCCCATAAAACTAACATTTTTGAGGTTAACACTTGGCTAACTTGGAGAAACAATGTTGTCACAGAAATGTTTAAAAAAAAAAAAAAAAAAAAAAAGAGAAAATCAAAAACACCAGACTGCAACCATGTATCTGCAACATACATTTTACACCTTTTGAAAGTTAAGGTGGGGATAAAAGTTTAAACCAGGATTCACTTTGGAGTAAATTTATCAGCAAAGTACCCACACGTTCATGTAGCACAGTCTGCCCCGCATTTTTAAAACTCAATCCTGTAATTGATTTCAAAAAACAACCATAAACAACGCTCAGATACAAGGGTTATACTGCCATTTAATGGTTAAACAGAGGGCGTACAACCATTTATTGCATTGGGAGACTAAAGGACATACTGCTTAAAGTAAACTTGGAGTAATGTCTACAACAAAGATGAAATAGCAAAATGCACTGATGCTGCTTAAAACTGAAAAAGCAAAGTGGTGAGAGATGCACAAAATACAGGGGCTGGGAATAAACCCACCTAGCCAGGAATCAACAGAAGCACCTCTGATTAACTGCAGTGCCCCCCCGTCACTGGCATTTTTCTAACTGACACTGAATTAGCATTTACTACCCCAGAGCCCAGTGTGGCAAACACTTGAATGGGGGCTCCTTGACGGCTTGGCTCCTGCTCGAGGTGTAACCAACAAGATTTAGGGAGCTCCAGGCTGGGCCGGCGCTGGCAGGGAGCGGCACACTCCGCCCTGCGCCCCAGCCCCACACCCTAAAACAATGCAGTAATTCTGCATTCGCCCGGCCTTCGGAGACGGCGCTTAACATGATTAGTGCTGCTGTCTACCCAACTTAAGTGCTGAGTGTGCTTTAAAAGCTGAAAGTAGAGCAGATGTCTCCTGGCTACCCAGAACATTAGAGCTGAAGTCTTCTCAGAGGTCAGAGAATAAAGATGAAATCTTTTCACAAGGGGCATAAAAGAAATGCCAATATTCTTGCACACACTCCCTGTTGTACAGCTCTGCCTTGTTTTCTGCTGGGTTGGCTTGTTTTTTCTTTACTATAACCAGCAACAAAAGCTATTTTCCTGTAATTGTTTAATCTAAATTATTTTATGATTTTGTGTCGCTCTGACCCTGCCTAAGTATGCCATCTAATATATTTTCTCAAGCTTCCCAAAGTAGTTTTCCGAAAAATAGCCTAATAACAGTAACTAACATTTGCTTTTTAGACTGTACTAACAGAAAAAAGGAGTAAGTTATTAATGACTTAAAACTACTTACTGTAAATAAAAGAAAAAAAAGAAGTATAAAAAGGGCCTTTAAAAGTTTTTGACAGTATTTTTTTGTTTAATACTATACTTACTACCACGGCTATTTTAAATACCTGTAAAAGGAACGTTTTATATGTGTGCATTTGCTTGCACCTAGTCGCTGAGGAGGCTCTAGAGATGAAGCTAAACGTTAATTAAGGTTAGCTCTCCAGAAAACAAATTCTACAAACATCTCAGGAGTAAATTTATCAACTGATTTTTTTGAATCTGTGATCTACAGAAATAAAGGCCACTAGCACAGACGATGAAATTAAACTTCAAAGGGAAAACTTGATGTTCCCAATTGTTTCAATAAAATGAAAGAAAAAGGCCACTTCAAAAGTTAGTTTTATTAATTATATACAGGATCCTTGAACAGCCCCTTGGCCACATGCTCTGGCTGGTGCTATCTTACATGACAAATCTGTGGTGCTGAGCCCCATGCTGACAAAACCTGCCGTGTGTACGTTGATTACAGGTTTGGAAGGACCACCCAGAAAGACAACTCCACTGAACACCTCTCCTCCAGTAGCACCAGCTAACAGGGAATACACACACCAAATACACTGCCTGAAAAATTAAATCCTTGCAAATAATTTCAAGCAGAAATGCACTTATTGCAAAAAAGACAAACTAGACCCACTTACTTCTCAGTGCTGTCGGATGCTCACACTACCCCAGTCCACCAGCAAATCTGTTTCTGTCCCAGCTGAAATGGTCTTTGGCAAAATTAATATTCCACACTGAGAGAGCAACTTGCCTTTTACATGCATAAAAACATATCCATGCCTTGGATAAGCATTGAAGCTCTTTTCTGGTTACTATGCAGTTCCACTGCAGGAAAAGCCTGTTTGGTGAGTGGTCCCACCTTCCATTATATTTAGGCTTTGTTTTCACTGCATCTGTTTTAAAATATTCCAGAAGCTTCGTGTTGAAAGCGATTGACCATACGAACATCCTGTCCTCTCCACATTCAAGTCTCAGCTACGTTTCTCACACAGACTGATGCTGAAGTATCTTTAACAGTTCCCCAGTCCCAGGAACATGCTGGTCTTTGTGCTCCTCAGGGCATCACTCACAACCCTGCAGTTTCCCAAACCAGTGCCTACATAAAAGCAGAAAAGTTGAAACAGATCACTGTGCACTTCTAGTACCTACAGCTGTTACTTTAGAGCACAAAGATTAAAATTTCAGCAACCAGGTCCTTCCTCCATCTCACTGCTGGATGATGCAAAATGCTGAGCCACAAAAGCACTGACTGGAGAGCAGAGAAAAAAAGCCTGGACACATATGGTTTGACTTAACATTAACTGATTAAAGGTATTTTGACTAGTTCCACAGCTAAATTACATGCACCTGTTACACGCATTAGTAGCACCTACATCCTGCTCCAAACACAAGGATGTGGGCCTGGGGATGTAAGACTCAAGAAGATTACATTTCACATGTTTAGCACTGGAACAGAGTAGATTTATTCATCAATTTCACAGTTTCCTTGAAATAAACCATTTACATTAAAATAATTCAACCTAATATGCCATAAAAATAACATTTGAACACTCTAATTTATACCTTTTTATATAAATTTACTGTTAATTTTATGATCTGTGCAAAAATAATTTATCAGCATCCAGTTTGTAGCATGGATTTTCAGGGCCAAACCAAATGAATCATGAGAGAAAAATGTTCCTGCCTTACAAATACCTTTAATTTCCGTAATTAACCATAACACATAGAGCCAGTCTATCTAACATGTTTAAGCTTTTTTGATGTTTACATTTTTTTGTTCTATCAGCAAGGTCACCAATGGATATGCTATTTTTCCCTCCTGCACCATCCTGTATCTGAGCTTCCACCCTCTGGGAATGCAGTTTGGGTCCACCTTTCCCAAACCGAAGCTCCCAAACCAAGCAAAGAGGAAGACAAGCACAGGTACAGAACAGCTCCATATAGGAGAACCAAGAGGGAACAGCTTTCCTCAGCTTGGAAAAGGACAAGAGAGGAAGAATACAAAAGATGTCCACAAAATCATAAAAGGCATGGAGAACCAACTGGGAGGTGAGTGGCCATTGCCTCTCCCAGTGCTAAAAAGGGGAATTGGACAAATCCATGGAGGGAAGTTTGCAGAGATACAGACACCATTGCTGTCTCTGACAAAAGACCTGCTGGAAAGTCTTCTGGAGACTTATCCCCTCATGTCTGTACACATCTTAAGTATCTACTACCATACAATTTTGTTATGGAATTTCACCTTCTAAAGAAAAATACCCTTTTCCATCTCCACTCCAAACAAGTGTTGCAGGGTAAGCTCAAGGGACAATGAAAAGGAGAAGGAACCTCAACCATGCAGAAGCAGGGAAGTGCTGGAGGCACCAAACAGACTTTTCCAGGCTCTCACTCCCCAAGAATTCCCACTCCCCCTGCAGGCACCCAGGGAGTGGGTGGGAGCTGCCTAGTTACACTTCATGGAGGACAACAAGAAAGTCTCAGCTCCTAGGAACTCCCATGTCCAGCATCCTCCTTCCAGTACTGCCAACAGGCAACAGGGCCAGGAAGAGATTAATGAGAAGACCCAATGGGTCTGAGACAGAGGGTCATCCATGAATCCTGCTGAATAAAGAATCTTTGCACCAGACAGCCTTTGGTTTGACCATCCCTGGGAAGGTCTTTCTTACGCGAGAAACTAAGAAAACGAAGCTTGCTTATGATTTAAAACAAGTGGGGAAGGCTTCTTGCAGTTACCTGTAGAAGTGCTGTTTATGCTCAGTGCTGAACAAGTACCAAAAAGTTGAGCTTTCCCAAATTTTTCTTAGGGAATATTAGGCAAATCAGCCCCACCACTCCCCATGTCCCAGCTGTGACAATGACAGATCCCCAGCTTCAGAGATGCTCTGTGGACTCTAGAGTTAACACTAGTGGTACCTGAAGCCATTAAAAGAGACTTATGGACGGTCACTGGAGCACTCTGCATCCTGCCATTCAAAACAACTCAGCAGCTGCCCTCAAATGTAGAAACCTGCTCATAAATAAGTTGAAACCCATCACAATTAAGCTACTTTCAGTACTGAAGATCATAATCGAAATCAAAGAGATGATTTACTCTGAAGATTTCAAGTGACATCTGCTGAAATAAAAATATAGTTTGGAAAAAGACTGTAAGAAGATGACTATGTTATTACCAATAACTTTTACATCTGTCATTAATTTTCACTTGGTTTTATCTTCTCTCCTAGTCTGCATCCAATTTCACATTGACTTGTGTTTTATTACAATCCCAATGCGGATCCCATCAACTGAAAAGACTAATAATTGCCTATGAAATGCCTATGAAATGCAGCAAAGAGCACAGACATTGTTTCCCTTTTCCTTAGCAAAGCACAGCATCTTGAGGTGACCAGCACAAAGGAGGATCAACAGCCTTGAAATGGTCTGTTTCCAGAATGGAAAGCAGCTACAAATACATATGTGTGGACCAGAATGTTTCCCCCAAAACCTGGAAAGAGTTAATCAAGTTACACTGCTTGAATACGTTAGTGAATGATGTTGAAATGGCACAGGAACATTCCCTAGCCCGGCATATCCCAGACAAACTTCCCCCAGTGACCATAATTTAAGGCAACATTTTAAAAGAGCTCTTTAAATCTCAGCGCTACAGAGAGCTGCTGAGGCTTGTAACAGAACCTCTCTTGCCTTCCTCCCCTGACAACACACTGAGCTCAAAAGTATATGTTTAACACCCAAGGGTTCTACCTGTCTTTAAGGAATTTTTATAAAGTAGATGGCTACCTCAGGCTATTTAAGTACTTTGTAGTAAGACATCAATGGCATGTATAGAGATATTCCTTTGATCATTACACCACTGGAAATAAATAAGAAAACAACCCCTAAATCTTTGCCATAAAAATTTATGCTTGGAACTCACCAATGTAAGAATCATCATACCACAAAACCACAAATAGTATTCAATTCAGTCTCTGTGTTCTCACTCATGTGACAGCCTTTGATATTCCCCATGATGAAAAATGAATACATTTTACTACAAAGATGATTTGTGAACAAAGCCCTTTTTATTTTGGTTTCCTACTGAAGAACAAGAAATCTGAAGTTAAAGGAGGAAATCAATAGCTGGGCTAATAAGTAGCCAAAACCAATAATAAATTAATGAAATGGAGATTTTCTCATTTGTAATTTCTAGCAGCACATTTCAAAACTTTCTTTTTATTGTTCCATTTCTCAGTTCAGAATTCAAATTATTATTAATATGAGGCAGAATTTAAACTGTTTTCATTTTCATTGCCTACACTGAAGATACAGAACCGTCTTCCTTTTGCTGTATAACTAAACATCACCAGATGAAATGTTACACAAGTTTTATTTTAAGGGCTGCTCTTGAAGAAAGAGAGGATGTGAACATCTGTGAAAAACAAGTGCAGAGAGAAGACTAAGATATGTAGATAAATCATTAGTTATATTAAGATATGAAACAGGCACCCAAAGAATGGCATAAAATGTAAATGAACTTTGGGATCTGGTCTCTTAATTTGACAGCTGTTTGACAACTGCAAAATGGAAAACTGACCTCAGACAACTGTGTATAAATGAGACTATTAAGCAGAAGAATTTCATATGGAATGATACAATATACAGTGCAGTAACTCCTCACATGGGAATAGATAATAGACTGGAATTTTTATTGTCTTTGAAGGTGGTGATGTTAAAAAGACTTGAATTTCACAAAGAGGAGCTCTATGCTACATTATCACAATTAATGCCACTTTCTGAAATACAATGACTGTCGCCTGCAGAAAGAATGCTCAGACAGAACTCACAGGCATTTAAAGAAAATATGTCCAAGGATATGTGTCCAGTATATCTTCAGTGTCTGGAGACATAGGAAAAAACGTCTTCTGCACTTCAGCTGCAAATTCACAATCAGCAAAATTATACAATGAATAGGTCATGTGGTAACTTATTTGAGGGGTTTCTTTGAAAGTGTTGCAGGCAGCCACAATTACACATGGAATCTGTATCACCAAAGCAGCACCAGAACAGACTGATCCATGGAGAGAGTGGCTTAAGGAAATACTCTGCAATTTTGGCCCCTACGGACAGATCTTGGAAAGAGCGGCAAAGCAGTAAGGGGGAAGCTTTTACCAAGACTGCCTGAAGCATGGTTAAAATTTTATATTCTCAGCAGTAACAGAGAATTAAATGTGAAACAGAGAGAACATCTACTTTTAGATGTAACCTATCATTTCTACTCATCCTTCTGCTCTGGATCCCACTGAGTAGGGCAGATCTTCCAAAAGCATCCCCAAGCACCACTTCTTCACATTCTCCAGCAACGTAAAGAGCCATTTGTGATAAGTATGTTTCATTTCAAAGCAGTTAAGCACTTGGCTCTTTATTCTATTTCTCTCTTTGGGACAAATACTTAAAATCAGCCTTTCCTACCTCTCTTTTTAACCACAAAAAACCCACAAAAGTTGGGTTTAGAATAGAAGAGACAAAAAAAAGCCACCCAAGCACTTGCAGCAAAATCCAGACTTAAAAAGAAAGGTTACAGTTTTCCAAGCTAACCTAACAAAAGGTTAGCGGTGACAGCAGCAGAAATAAAGATTTCTAGAGTCAAGTGACTGCAGTGGCTGGACTTTTGGATAGAAAAGCTATTTGCTGTCCATTACCTTTAATTTTCAGCAGCAGTTTGTTAGGGGTGGGATTTGTTGGAGCTTTCAGTTTCTGGTTGTTAGGGTTTTTTTTCTAGATCTTGTGTTCAGTTTTCATGTCCCAATGAAATTCAAGCGGTCAGTAATGAAATTGAAACTGAAAAATAAACAAAGCAAATCCCAAAGACATCAAATGAGACATAAGCACCATCACCAAAACACTGAACATCCAAACCTCTTGCAGAGAGGAGGGGCACTGTAACTGCACTGTCTGAAGAATCACAGTCACAGAACATCCTGAGCTGGAAGGGAGACACAAGAATCATGGAGCCCTGGCCCTGCACAGACATCCTAACAATCCCACTCCACGCCTGAGACGTCGTCCTAACACTCCTGGAGCTCGGGCAGCCTTGGGGCCATGACCATTCCCTGGGAAGCCTGTTCAGTGCCCAACCACACTCTTTTGTTCATTTCTAACCCACCTTTTCCTAAATTTTCTCATTCTTGTTTTCAAGAGACACTAAATAACCATCTCCTAAACATCTTCTCCCAGCCAGTTGTGATTTTACAGCCCTTCATGACACTCGGCCTCACTGTCACCTACTTAATGCTACTCAGAAACTAATTATGACATTGTAATAATACTACTGATTTATTCTTGCACAGTCCTGGCACAAAACCAACTCTACTTCAACTGTAGTCCAAGTTAATCCCAGACATGACCAGAGCTATGGAATCACATCTGCATGACGACTTGAACAAAATTTGTGCTTTACAGGTTATCCATTTTCTCTGACTCTAGCAGTAACTCTAATAAAATGCTTGAAATCTCCCTACAAAACCTGCAGTGCTCATAAGCCTCTGCATCACCTCTTGGCTCCACTACAAAAGAAACTTTAGAAACATCCAGATCAGTAGGGAGTTGAAGTCAACCGTCATTTTACAGGGGAGGCACAAATAATTTCCACCAGGAGTGGTCCTTGCCCTGAAGACTTTAATCAGGGATGAAGAACATGAACTCAACACACAGATCACAGTTCAACATCTCCCCATTACAACTGGAACTCTGCCAGGTGATATTCTCCATTTGTCCCTTCCAGACATGGCTCTGCTACTTACTCTCACACCAACAAGAACCTTCCTCATTGAGGAAAACTCAGCTGAGAAGAAGGAGCCTGCCTGAAGCAGGGCTGGCTCTGCTGCACACTCCTGCTGCCAGGAAGAGGCCAAGAATCATGGCAAAAAAACTTTGACAATCAGGCTGTAACCAGCACAAGCAGCAAGAGAAACACAGACTTCCCTTCACTGTAACTTTATTTTCTATTCCCAATTCTGCTCCCTTGCTGCCTAAGGCCATTTCAGATAAACACTTTTATAATGGATGCCCTTCAAAGATAATATTTTGCTTTTAATGCCCTTTAATAAACACAAGGCATTCCAAGCCTTTAAGCAGCTTGTAAAAGGTTATTATTTTTAAAAGTATCTAACTTCAGAACGTAAAAATGAGTTTGAGGCCGAACTACCCAGCCTGCTCTCAAATGCCAGCACCTTTATAGTACTCTCTGAAGTTACAACAGATTGTCATGTCTCTGTTGGGAGCACCAACATAAATCTCGACTGTAATAAGAAGTCTTAAAAGCAGAATTATAGGGACAGATTTTCATCTTCTAGAAGTCTGGTTTACTTCAAAAATTTACATAATCTATACAGATCCAGGCAGAGTTAGCCTTTAGTGACCTAAGAATACCAAACCTCCGAGATTTGCAGACATGTCTGGTTTAAAGTCAAAGCTTATATTACTAAGCTGCTATAACTCTTACATCTCCATCCACGTGCCCCATTTTACTTCTTGTCCTAGTTTAATGATACTTCCAACATCTCCTGAGCTTTTCAATCTGGATGATGTACCTAATGATTGTGGTATTGAAAACTAACCTCCTCCTTCAGTTTCCATACAGATCTCATAAAAGCCAGAAGAAATGGATTACTGCCCAGAGCTGTGGTTCACTTGTTCATTAAAGAGCTTATGCTTAGGACCCTCTTAAAAAGCCACTTAGTGGCAAATGGCTATTCAATACTACAAATAAAAATTTTCTTAAAAAAAAATTTACTTCAGCTTTCCATTCATACCAGTGTTATAATCCCTCTTTCCCAGGACAAGGTGTGCCAAGACCCTCCCTGTCCATTTCCTCATATCTTAGAGGTACCTCTTTTTACTTCTCTCTAGTACAAGCTACAGCAGAGAAAGGGATGATTGGGACACCTGCCTGTCCCAAGCTGTGGCAGATCAGGTCAGCAAAGCCAACATTGCACTACACCTTCCTGTAAAGCCTTGCAGCTTTGTTAAAAATAAGTCAAAAGCCACACAAGAAAACTAAACTTTTAGCAGCCCATACAAATGATTATTCAAGTGCTTGCTCCAGCCCAGGCTTGCAGCAAGGCACAATCAGCCCTCTCCTAGGCAGGTCAACTCTCCACAGGAAGTTGACAACTAGAGTGTGGAACAAAGTTAAAAGTGAAGGCAGAATGAAACTTTATTTTAAGAGAGACAACAGCCATGGAAAATTGGCAAGAGGACTTTTACTCGGTTTTACTGCATGTAAGTCCTTTCCTAAGATGACAAAGCAGAATCTGAACTCTTTATGTAGTATTTTCTAACTATGGAAATTTGAAGAGAACCCTAAAATAGTTCAAAAGGAAAAGGACTACAAGAATGCTCTGGATTTGTGTTTCAATGAGCTATTCCCCAAAGAAATGGTATCGGTAGGCTGTTTCAGGGAATCAGGAAATAATTTTTCTTAACCCTTCTGAGTCATACTTTGCCACACTGCTGCTATTTTTCATACAGCACAGTACACTAGGTCCTGTATTGCTGTTTCTGAAACTGTCAGGAGTCCAATTCAAGGCAATAAACAGGTTGAATATGGCACCATTTAAATTACAAAAAGAAAATGTCATTTCACTACTTATCTAATAAGGTTAGAATTTAGTACTTGCACTGCTAAAGGAATTCTGAGCTATTTGGAAATGTCAAAATATGTACTTACAGACTGGCAAAAAAGAATAGTTATTTTCACTCTTCTAAGCTTAGAAAGGCAATACCCCTATGGATCAAAAGGCCAGATAAATCTCATTAAGTACTAGGTTTTCCCTTTTGTCTAGTCCTCTCTTTACATTCCCTCATTTCAGCCCCTTGAAATTCCTTTGTTCTGCCTGTGATCAGGGTTTCCAGGGAAAATCTGGCATTGGATCTAAAGGGAACCCCACGTCACTGAAATATTCCTGACAATTCATCACTTGATAAATTATTTCTTTCTTACCCCCTACCTTGCTTGCACCCAGTATTTCCACAGAACCTGTGGTGCTAATGATCCTGTTGCATCCAAATGCATCATCTTGAGGATCTCTGGATGCACAGAAGTTAACGGGCTTCTGAAGCTGGCACCCGAAAGCTCCAGTCCATCACACTGGTATGTCAGAATAACAGGAGTCTGCTCACTCCCAGCCCATGTCTATCATCAACACCTGTGCAGATGAAAGGATGGTTTCAGATGGAGAGGAAACAGAGGACCACGAGGCCGTTTCCCTTGCTCTGTCCCAGCAGGACAAAGGGGACTGCAGTCCCTACACTGACATCTCCAAAAATTCCCCTTTACCACCCTATCACCTTGCTGATGTTCATTTAGGAAATCAGCTGCTCATCAGAAGTGCAACCAGGGAGAGAAAGCAAATCTGCCCTGTTAACAATGGCACACACTTACTTTGTGCATCCACAGAAAACTGTCTTTATCAAATCAGGAGCAGGATGATCCATAAAAAGGGAGCACAACATTAAATTCATTTTTTTATCCACTGTTTATGTCACTGTTGGATTTTAATATATATGAGATGCAACACAAGATTAAGAATCAAACCCTCCTAGAATATGAAGCTTTATGCTAATAGTGAGAGCCACAGAGGGCAAGAAAGTAGTAACAAAGGTGTCATTATACTCATTTTCATTGTCTTTGCTGAACATCACAGAGGTGAGTGGGGTCTAAGTCTTTAAGGGTCATGTGAATCCATCCACTTTAAGACTCTTTGCCTACCATGCTCACACAATATGCATGTGAGCAAAGAGAATTTTCTTTCAACAATGATATGCATTAATTTAAAGTATTTTTCTAAGACCTTTTATCAAGCTTCAGTTATAGGTCAAATGATTCATGCTTTGCAAAGATAATCTTCGCATTTAAAATTTATCAGTCCTTCAGAGGTTGGTTCTCATTAGTGCTCATCATTCTCACGGCTCATGAAATACACTCTCACAAGCTGAGCTAGTCCTACTCCATATCAACGATTCCACCATGCTAACTTGATCCAGCCGTTGCAATTATGAATCATCTGTTGGAGCTGTAAGTTATGATCTTCAATGACCACTAATGAAGACTGCCTAGCAGTTAAAATATCAAAGCAGCATATATCAACACACTTTAGAGCATGAGATAGACTTCCAGTGTTGGACTTTTCTTATATTTATTATCCACTGTAACTTACATCCCAGGCTGCCCCTGCCACTGATGGTCCTGAAGTGTGGAGTTCAACACCAGGTTTTAATAACCCCTCCTGCCAGTTGTTTGATGACTGGTGGGAATGGGGAGGGGGGCAGATGAAAGGCCAGGCGGCTGCTGCAGGCTATCAGTTCAGTCAAAACAAAGGGACTTCAGAGAGAGACAGAGATGCATCAGGTGTGAATCCCAAATGAGCAACTGGGAGTGTGGGAGTGTGGCCTGACTGAGTTGACTGACACTGCGAATGTCATTCCCAGGAAAAGGGTAAGTGCCTGCCAGTGGGATCATTCCAGAGGCAGGAGGGGAAACGTGCTAAAGCAAAAACCTTGGAAAGCAATTTTGGACTATTTCTAAATCACTTCAATCATTCAACTATATAATTTTTACATACGTTGTATGGAGCAAATATAGATGGCATTTAAAATGAGTTCTCTCATTCCAACATGACAGTGCAGTTATCTGTGAGGGGAAGGTGCAAAGAAATAAACTTTCAGAGATTTCAAAAGTGGGCCAGAAAGAACTTGGAGGAGTTTACTCAGCAAAAAACTCCTGCACTGAGTGAAGGTGGGTTGCATGATCTGGCAGAGGTCAGTTCCTCCAACCTGGAACAGAGCATATTAATAACATTTGCATCAGATTAAAAAGTTCCCACTCCATGGACATTCAATAAAATACTTCTTTGGAAAGAGAAGTTTGGTACGGAGATAATGCCAAAAACACAGCTAGTTTTGGGGAATAGAACTATTGCTGTTCTCTTTTGTGTTGAATTTCTTTACTGGGCTTAAAGAGAAAGGGAACAGAGGAACCAGAATCATGCTATTTTTATTTTCCACTTCATCAATAATCCAGGCATCTATCACTAGTCACCACTTTCTATGTATTACTTTAACCCTTGGAGAGGTGGGTTTTTTTCCTGTAACGAAGTTCTTAAAACTATTTTTTTCTTTTTTTT
>VYZP01017059.1:0-21490 GCA_013400635.1 Hypocryptadius cinnamomeus | reverse complement strand
TTTTTTTAATTGGGCAGCAGGTCAAGGGGGGGGATTCTGCCCTTCTGCTCTGCTCAGGTGAGACACCACCTGCCAAGCCATCTCCAGCTCTGGGGTCCCAGCACAGGAAGGATGGGGAGCTGCTGCTGGAGCGAGTCCAGAGGAGGCCATGGAGATGCTCCAAGGGCTGGAGCACCTGTGCTCTGGAGACAGGCTAGGAAAGGTGAGGGTGTTCACCTGGAGAAGAAAAGGCTCACTGCAGCCTTTCAATACTTAAAGATGTGTAAGATAAGAACAGACATTTTTAGCAAGGCCTGTTGTGACAGGACAAGAGGTGATGGTTTCAAAATTCAAAAGACAATAGATTTAGACTAGATAAAAGAAGACCAGACCTTTTTTTTTTTTTTTTTTTCAATGAGGATAATCTAGTGAGTGGACTGACAACTGGAGGAAAGGCTGCTCTATTTCTACCTTATTCAGCCTTGTGCAACATCCAAATGACCTTCTTAGTTTGTCTTACACCAAAGATCACATACAGGTTCCCTGGGCTGGTAACTGAACTCAAACCCCAAATTTCTCTCCACTATTTTAACAATAACCCATCCTTCCCACTCCTTACAGCTACACTTCTAAGGAATCACCACTGTCAGGAGAAGATGTAAGAGCAAAACACAGCCATCAGACCAGACCCTGAAGGGACAGGGATGTTAACTTACATTTGTTCCCTCATGCTGGATAACATATTTACAGTATTCCTCATTTTCATCTCTCTAACTTCAGCTAAGAGATTCAGCCCAGTGTACTTCCTTGTCAAGGTACCATCAGTCAAACCCAAGCATATCATTTTATCTCTTGGTTACTAAATTCAAGCCACTTTAAACATCCTGCTTTCATCTTTATAGTTCTCTCCCGCTTTTTAACCATGCTGCAGTTACAGAAGAATGTACTTGACATATAAAATGTGCATGTGATTTCTTTAACATTTTAATGCCGTGTATTGTGTTGTAAACATCTCTTCATGTTTTATCTCCTTCTCCATAAATCAGAGGTGACTATCTTAGAAGTCTCAAAAATGACATGTTTTCTCTCTAATACAAATGTAAGCCTCTACTCCTTGAAGCTTGAGTGAGCTTTCAAAAATCATCAAAAAACAGAGCTATGAAAAAGCAAAATATTATTAACTAACTTAATATAAATTTCTCCCACTCCATTTCTATGACAGCCTGGAGTACAGCAAAAAAGAAGCTACAAAATTAGTCTTCACTAATCACAAAACCAAGGGTTTACTTAATTTATTTGTAACTTATAAGCAACAACACTAAAGCATTTATTTGTTTGATTCAAGATTAACATGCAGTGTTTACAAGACGAAATCCCAGAATATATTTCCATTTCCTTACCATAACTGCAGCTAACAAGACTGATTCCTTCTTATGAGATTTTCTGGAGGTTTTGGCTAGCTTAGTAATGTTACAGACACAATGTATCTCAATCCAGTCCTTGGTAAATGCATTAAGTGATTTTTTTAAAATCAAAACCTGCTGTAAAATAACAGTTATTTTTAAAAGACAGAATACTAATAAAGAACACCTGTCTGAAATAATTTTAAGTTACTTCAATGATGGAAAAAAGAAAGAATGCTGTTAGAAAGAGAAGGAAAAAAAGACAAAAGCCGTTTTAGCAGGTGGGACTGAGAAGTGGTGACATGTTGTAGTACAATTCCAAAGGGCCGGAGGACATAACGTGGTGTTGGATGATGTGGAAGAGAAGCAGGGAGCACTGGCTCTGGGAGCCACTGCAATGCTGGATTAGGTGTGAGGTACAACTCTGAAGTATTGTGATAGGAAGGAGTGAGGCAGAGGCAGAAACACTAGTGGAGGACAAGAGAAATAAACCACTATCTGTTCTCTGGCACCTTCCCATAGGAGATTTCTCCCACACAGTCCACAGACCCAACACACTCCACGGGAAAACCCAAGGACCCTCTGATATTTATCCAGATCCCCAGAATTCATAACATTTTCCACCGGCCTGAGTCTGTTTCTCTACTGTTTCTCTGTTTACCTTCTGTCTGTCATAAACTATTCCAAGATACTTTTCTTAACATTTTCTAAACAAATGTTTCTAGAATGACCTTGCTGCATGCAGGCACCACATCTCCCTTTTTTATTTTTCGTCTGTATTTTCCAATACAACTTTTTCACTCTCAAGTCACAAAACAACAATTCACAAGCTCCTTAAAAATCATTGTCTGATTTCACAGAATCACCATCAAAATGCATTCTTTCTATTTGCCTTGGAAAGCAACACTAGAATTCAGAATTTGTGAATCGTGAAACTTTTTTCTAAACACACAGCTGGATAAATATTCAGACTGTACTTCTATAAACAATGAAAAAATACAAAGTTGTCGATCTGCATCGTAGATCTGTTTTTCTTGTTAAAAAAAGTGAAAGTGGGGCAAGGACCCCCACTTAAGCACATTTTTGTAACTTTCTGGCTCTTGCAGGCAGGAAAAAATAAGGCTAAAGTATGGCATACAACCATCTGAAAACAAGGAGGAAGTGATAATTATAAGATTGTTTCAGACCAACCTTGTAAAGAAATAAAACAATGTTTTGGTGTCTGTATGGCCTGGCTCCCACCCCAGGACTTAAGTCAACTTAGTTAATTCAGCTTAATTCACTCGGGGTAAAACCATCTCAGCTCCTACCAGATGGTTAAAATCGAGTAGTTGAGAGAAGGAAAAAAAAAAAGGGAAAACCTCCTCAAACCTCAGAACCTGACCAGTTACAAGTTTCTATCAATACTTTCTTGAACTTTACAGAATCTTCATTACATTTTCACAGGACCAGGCCCCTCATATCCTGTCCTAAATCACAGGGAAGAATCTTACACAATTCACACTTCACCTTCCCACGACATATGGGGGGACTGTAAATGGTGCACATAGATTTATCAGAGAAACGAGGAGTGGGAAAGATGAGCTGCCCTTAAAGATGTACAGATTTATAGCAATTTGGGAAGCGGAAAGACCATTATCATATAAAAAGGTCCTTAAGGGATAGAGAGGAGCAACAGGGGAAACATGAGTCATGAGCTGCCAGAGAAGTGGATGCATATGGGGAGCAATGGACAGAGCAAAGTAGCAATAAAGGAAGTTCCAAGTCAAATGTGCTCCTTCCCAACAGTCGAGATGGATTACCCAAGCTTTAAGTATTTATGGAAAATTAAATTCCCAGCCAATTCAGACACAGTAACACCGGGAAAAAGACACTCAACGACTGAAAGGATCCACTGATAAACAACAGATCACCAGACACAGCTCTTTCCTTTTGCTTCCTTACCAACTCTGCTCCTTTATTTTTTTTAGTAGGAGTAATCTGCCTTCAAGGTCTCTCTCTACAGGAAAGTGGGTCAACATGAGTGAGTGTGAAAATTTAAAGTGTTCAGCTGAAATTGTGAAAGGCAGTTTGACACACCGTGAGGCTGGAGTAACTTGCAGTGAGTAAAGAGTGAATTACAAGACCCAGCACAAAGTTACTGCACTCCTCTTAACTCCCCTTTACTATCCCAAGTGTCCAATTCCAAATTACAGCACAGAATTCCTACACTTCTGAGTACTTCAAGAGTTTAAGAAATGGCTTCCAAAGAGTTTAAAAAGTGCCTACTTTTGGGACAAAATACAATGAGCAATACATGGAAGCTGAAGACAAAGAAAATCATTTATTTGTGTGGGAATGTCACCTCAGAAGATATAGCAAAATCTCAAGACAAGTTGCACAGGAGTCCCTAGACGAGCCATCATTAATTCTCTTCGTCCAGTAGTATCCACATCAAAAGTGAAGGTAGATATGACAGTAAATATTTCAAAGGATAACACATAAATTTATTTCTTAATGTTAAAAAGGTAGTAAAGGAAAAAAGGGAGGAAAAAAGGGTACATCTAAAATTGTATCAAAACCCAGCAAAACTTCACCTTAGTTATGACACCCTTTCTTCCCAGCCTTTGTGTGAAAAATATGTACATGATAACTAAATGTATTCGTCAGAAAATAGCGTGACTTATTTAAAACTATTTTTTCAAGGCTATCTATGTGTTTCCAAGTTAGGCAGGCTACCTAAACATTTCCAAGTAATTAAAAATCATGCATCGTCCTTCCCATTTTGCAGAGAAAACAGAGTTAGCTGCCTGCCCCAGTTTTAAGCTCAGTGAAAGAAACACTAAAACCTGTAAAAACAGTAAACAGGACTTACTTCAGGCTGAGCAAAATGTGTGCTGATGGGTGCAACCCCAAAAAACACATCACGTGCCTATAACTGAGGTGTTACAAGGTGTAAACATCAAAGAGCCCAACTCAACCAAGTTGACTCCAGGGTGTGGATCCCAGGAAACTTCCACTATTGGAGTCCCAGGAGTCACAAGTGGTTGCTGAAACCACAAAGTGCTGTCAATAGTGGCACTGCTGCTGCTCCTTCTTTTTCCAGGCCACATTTACAACTGAAAGTGACCATGGCTACTACACTTTGAAACTCCATTCAGCACCACAAGTGTTACTACCTGTTCACTAGTTAGGCTTTCCTTTGGGAGGCAGGGAGAGCCTAAGAGCCATTGTGCTTCACAGCTGAGTGCAGGAGAGCCAAGATCAGCATCAACATTCACAGGCATGTTGACACACACAGGGAAATTCAAGTTCAGGCACCTGGAACATCTCTGGCATGGGACAACCTCCACACAATGGAGGTTCTCTGTTCTGCAGATGTGCAAGAGATACCATGATCCCAGCCTGGACAAAATCCTTCTGAAGTCCCACTACAGATGTTTTAAGTGGGTCTGAGCCACTCTTAAGAAAGATCCAACAAGGTCATACAATAACACAACCAAAGAATCTAGCCCATAAGGCTGGAGCCCCACTGGCTATTCTTACACTCAATTACCCAGTTCTTCCTGTCATTTCCAGGGACCCAGGCTTGGGTATTACCAAGATAAACATTATTACTGGGAGGCTTAAAACCTCATCAACTCCATTCTAGGCAACATACTGTGCCTAGCAACTCCACTTGAATTCTCAGGCATATATTACTTTTGTGGTGTCAGTTTTAGCAGCTCAGAACTTAGGCAGCAGCTGAAGGCACAGCACTCCTGGCCATCCAGTCACACTCCTGGCAGCGTTTCAGAAGCCAGGACGACACCAATGTGCTGTACAGATGAAGAGATGGACTGACCTGATTGATGGAGTTGGCAGCACAGGATGCCAGGCCAGTTCCAAGGGAGGCGAGCAGGAAGCAGGTGAGCTCAAAAGGGACCGGGGCCATGGCAAAGCCAGCGGACGTGGTGCTGACGACCAGAGCTGCAACACAAGCGAGAGCACAGTTCAAAGCACCAACAGGAAACCATCTTTGTACATAACACTAGAGTTATGGCTTTCCAACCCTGAAAGAACTCTTGTGTAGATTAACTTTTTGCTATCTTTATGGTTCACACTAGCTCCAGGAACTGGGTACAATTAAGACAAACACTGTACATAAAGAAATCAAAAATGAGACGGAGAACTGCCAGAGATGAAATAAGAAACCCAAAAGCAGCAGCACATTAGCAGAAGATGTGAAGATACAACTTGTGTCTCTGTATTCCCTATTTTATGGATTTGCTATAGGACCAAACTGCCCCACACAACACGCACAGGACAGATATTTGTTCCAGTAACTCACACATCACTGCAAAGTCTAACACAGAAGAGAAAACAGTAAGAAAAAATCCCACACTGAGATATATGCTTTATATCAAATTATAGCAGGAATTTAAGCAGTGTAGAGTCAAAAAGAGATTTGGGGCATGTAGCTACAGTAATTTCACTGCACAATCTCTGTCCCCACTGCTCCTATTTGACATGCCCACTTTGGGCTCACTTCACTTTGGGCTGAAAGAACAATCACATCATCACAGAGACCCAACAACACTTAATGGACTCAAAATTTGAGTGGGTTCATAAAAAATCCATTTCAGTTTTGTCATGCAAAATTGTAACTTTAGTACACTACTGCAAATCACATCCTTGAAATAAAAATTACCCAAGTTTTAATCCCAATATTGTAATTAGCTAAATCATAGGTCTCAAAAGCCTAATTTTTGGCAAGAAATAGTTATAACATGACAAATTTCTTATACTATAAAAGTCAGCACACTTATGGAACATCTTGCTCATGACCTTGAACCTTACAATCTGAAATTATTAGTTATTAAACAGAAGGTATTTAAATTATGTTCTGATGTAGTTACATGCTTCAGACCTCAGCTATCTTAAATCAAAGCATCAAAATGTTCTTATCTTCCTGATTCCTACGAAGTCTCCTTTTTGTCTGAAGTTAAGTGACAAATAAATAAACTTTGCTGACTGAAAATACCTGGATTATCTATTAAGCAGCACTACTTGAGATGAAAAATAAATGTCATGGCAGAGACCTGCCAGTAAGGATGCACATGCAAAGTGCTCATTTCAAGAACTGTGCCTGCCTAAGAACCTTAGGATTTAATCCTGAAAACACAGTGGAGAAAACTTGCTGCTCATCAAAACTTTTCTCTAAGTACTAAAGTTCACTGATGGCCGAATATTATTATAATAGCATGCATATTATAATAAGTGTTAATTATTTAGCCTTGTTACAGATTCACAGGCTACTTCTACAATACAGTGGATCTAAGACAGAACTTCACACTTCTGAGCAGCTCTGAAATAATCACAGATTCTGCTGCCTCGCCAGACAAATGAACATGAAGGTACTGATCATTCTGAAAGACTAGATCTTATTTATTATATAACTACAACACTGTGTTAGTTTCCAAACTCTTGAGTCCTCCTCAGGAATGCACAAGAAAACATGAAATGCATCGGTACAACTGAGAGAGTTAAAAAAATGCACTGAAAATGACAGTGAACAGTGGCATTTGCATTTCCAAGAGTGATCACATTCTTTTTTTTTTGCATAATAAATCACACGCTCACTTCTAGACAAGAATTTAATTAAAACTTATCTTAGAGAGCACTTTACACCAATTTATTAAGGGAAAACACCAACTCATTTACTGGAGAAGAAAGGTGGAATGGATTGGCAAACAGTCTAACATTACCACTACCCTGACCCCAAAGAAATTCTAACACTGTACAGTTACAGCACTAATTAAAGTCCCCATTGATTTCTCCAGATTAATTTTAGCCAGTCATTTGAGCATGACTTATCAGGATCTCATTTAAAAAGGCTGCAGTACATCCCCTCCCATATCCCATTAAAGCAGGTACTTTTTCTTGTTTGGGCAGCGTTTCCACACCAGGCATCCCCTGATCTCCTCATCGCCCAGATACTCCAATACAACACATTAGCAGTAAATGGGAAAATGCTCCCTTTGGATTGGGAAGTTTATTTTCTTTAACTGTGGAGGCAATAATTTATTCTTCAGCTTCCCTCATGGAGGAAAAGTGTATTTAATTGAGATCACATCAAGGGAATGAGGTCATTGACTCTGTTTGTTTTTTAATCCCTGTTAGTTTAGTGCGTTAGGGGCCAAATGAACTTCACCTTATTGCAAAATAGATGGAATCGATCCTTTCAAGACTTGTTCATGGGAGCTGGCATTACACACGCTCTCCAAAAAGAAGCCAAGATTTAAACTTATGATCTCAGCCTTAGCCTTGTTTCCAGTCTTTTAAACACTTTTAGCTTTAACAAAAATTAACAGGGGACATTTGTCTCCCACGTCAACGTAGATGAAAAAGAAAATGCTAATGGATTGGTGACAAAAAGTGAATTATAATGTTTCCGGCATAAAAACACAGTCCAAAAGTTTGGTGTGTTCTTTACATTCCTTTTCCACTTCATCACAACGTGCTCTGCCTTTATAAATCCTTTGTATTTACAGCATGTGAATCATCATGCCATATTTTGTTTACCTACTATTAAAATGTAGCTAAGCCAAAATAAAAGCACAGAAAGCCAAATCAAATCAATCCTGCTCTAGAATTCCCTTCTACTCCTGTACTGGTGATATATCAGTACATAAGGAAGGAGAAAAGCAAATGCACTTGTACCTTTTTTTCAACAAACAATTTCACTGCTTTACTCTCTATAGCCCTTAAAGGAAAGTTGCTTTCCAAAACTGAAGAAATATTCCTTCCTGAGTTTTCACACCTGTTTCTGGAAAGCCAACTGTAGCAGCAGTATTTAGTGCTACCCACCTAATCAACACGTCCTTTGTAAACCAAGGTTTGTTTGGGCACATCAAAGTTTTGATACAGATTATAACCTGCACACTAATAAAGGCCACACTCCTGAAGCAAACTTAAATTTGGGACAATGATTTGAAACAAGTCTGCACCAAATCATACAAAATCCAAGTGCAATATTACAAACAGAGCAGATAACCTCTTCTTACCACCAAACAATTTTAAAATACTTTGCCAAAAATGAACTGTAATAATGTTGGTTTTATTTCATTTGTTTTTCTTGTAGCATGGAAAACCAATTGCCAGAAAGCTTTAGTTTCTTTGATGGGATAATAGTTACTGGTTTCATAATCACAAAAGAAGAATTACTTTGACAAATATATGAAATATATTTAGAACTGTTAATAAAGGTAAACTAGCAATAATTATAACAGTAACAACCAATAAATATTTTTCGAAGTTTCTGGCTATACTGAAGTTTTCATTTAAAGAATAAATGCTATTATTCCACAATCAACTGGGAACATACGGGAACTCCACTAAAGCAAATGCATTTTTTTACTATAAAAGCTGTTACCAGACTTTCAGCCTACAAACACAACACAGGCCCTTTAGTCATTGTTGCAGTTTGGTAAGCATCAAGAGCCATTATGCAAAATTGGATCTTCATCATCTTTGTGTCACCAATACACAACAGACAAGAGATGAAGCAGGATGTTCACAATCACACCTTCAATCAGTACCATATATCTCAGGCTTCTGGTTTCACGTTCAGCACATTTGTGCTAGAGGATCACTATCCCACAGCCACAAATTCGTACAAAAGCAATACATCAAATAAATTCCAGCTGTTTGCTAGTATGCACAACAGAATTATTTTCTTATAACAATATATATGAAAAAAAATTTCTAGTTTAGTCTTCAAAACTAAAAATGCTCAGAAATTAGCATATTTGTCCACACATGTTGATCCACATCTCAGACAGGTGCTATGTAATCAGATTCAAGTAGGTTGGAAAAGACCTCCAAGATCATCAAGTCCAGCCTTTGACTGATCACCACACTGCCAACTGGACTAGAGCACTGAGTGCCATGTTCAGTCTTTTCTCGAAGACACAGGGTGCTGCACATCACAGAATCATAGAATCACTGAACGGTTTGGGTTGCAAGGGACTTTGAAGATCATCTACTTCCAACCCCCTACTGTGGGCAGGGACACCTTCCACTATCCCAAGTTGCTCCAAGCCCCATCAAACCTGGCCTTGAACACTTCCAGGGATGGAACAGCCTGCTCCAATTTAGCTGCTTGTCCTCACAGAAAGACCAACACGCTACAGGAGCAACAACAAGGAAATGTCCACAAACCCTAGAGTGTTATCTAAGGGAATATTCAGCATTTTTCATATGCTTTCCTCAGTTTGCCTTAACTAAAAACTGAACTTCGATTTTCCTGTGGTTTTACATATAGTTCATCTGCAATCCTTCGAGGAAACATTACTTAAATCTAAACTTGAAGTTAAATTTAAGAAGACGAGACAACCTGAAATTCCTAGTGTGTGTGCACATTATAAATCGCTAGAATTTCCTCTTATCCCCATATCTTCCCTTGTCTCTCTCCTATTTTCAGTTACACAGCAACTTTAGGATCAAATTGAAAACAATGCATTTATAATTCTGAAGATCTATCAGACACATGCATTAGCTTTCCAAATGCCTGGGTGGAAGGATACAGCTGTTCAGAGAGCAGCCAACACAGAACACCACAGAGATGGGAATGGATGGAAATTGAACCCAAAAAGGTAGATTATGTGACATTTTTAATGAAAAGTTCCCTAATTGTTTTCTATGGCAAAAGAATATAAACAAAAATCTATTCCTGTTTTTAAGGCAGAGCTCCCAATGGCAGAGTCACAAAAGCTGCAGTTTACATGAAGCAGGAGGGTATGGAAATAGCAAAACTCATTTCCTTTCCAAGGTGAAGTACAGTTCATACTACAAACAAAAATCTCTTTCCAGCAGCAGCAGGAAAATAACAGAGCATAAGGAAGTCCCATTTTGGCATCATGCAGAGTTTGTTTTTTTGTTATTTCATACTCTAAAAAGTATAAATAAAGTCTCTGCCAAAAAAACCACACAGGATATGAGATCTATCACAACTTCACGAGTGAGAGGAACCGAGCTGTACAACATTTGCAACTTAAAAACTGACCTCAGAGAATTTATTCTTCTGAAAAAAAAATAAATCAAAGAACTACAACACTATAGTCTTTACAGAATATATAATTTGTCTAACTGATTACAGCTGTAATCGAAGTTATAAAAAATTTTCCTTGCTCTACATACTACACACAGTCTTATTCCTGCTTATGTCCGACCCTATCCCATGACCAATGAAGATCCACAACAGAACTCCCCTTCTACAAAGTCCTCTTCATCCAACTTACTCTTTTACACTTTCCACTTACAAAAAATCCGCACACCAAACACACAGAGATCACGACGAGAAAAGGGGGTAAGTTTTTTTCTGTATCTCTCTATACCTTCTCAATAGGTAAAGTTTACCACATTTACCTGGGATCAAGAACTCCTCCAGGCACAGAAGAAGACAGAGATAAACTAAAATCACAGTCCCTTTCCCAACAGGCTTGCAAGCTGGATTAAAAATTGTACAGCTGTTCAGAAATGAGCAATCAAGCTTGCACTTCAAAAGGCACTGTCATAGAAAACAGCAGTCCTGAAGGGAATGAAATTCCTTAACCTTTGCCTTCTATACCCTATTTTAAATCCAGAATGGTGCTTGCCTAGTTAAAACAGGCTACCAGGAACTGTTGAAGAGTTTTGCAGCAACTTCGAGGCCAGAGAAAAAAGCATCATATGAAATTGTTTTCTCTTGAAAATGACACTCTCCCATCTTGCTGAAGTTGTTGAAACTCCCATTTCAAGAAGCACTAGTAACACTGAGATGTGGTACAAGCACTGAGCTTACCCATCAGCAAACATAAAAAAAAAATCTCAAGTGCTTTCAACAACAGTAAATTTTCTCTCTCTCTGGTCCCTTGATCAGCACAAAATAAATGCCCTCAGGCTTTCTAAAAACAATGAGGAAGAAGATTTGGATGTGCAAACAAGATCAGTTGTGCCAAATCCAAAACACGGGACGTATCAGGAACACAGATGAAAATGTAAATCACCATTATATACTCTATGTGGTCAGCAAGATTTTTCCACAGAAAAACAAATAATGAAAACTTATATATTGCAAGACAAAAAAGTTTTAAAAAGTAAACTGAATTCATGATATTCATTACAACAAATTTTTAGGGCAAGGAACAGTCTTGTTATCAGGAATTCACTTGACTGACTGGAGAGCACCTAGGCAAGGACTTAGGAAATTATGTTTCTGTTCTTGGACCTTATATCATAGACAAGATGTAAGGCTTTGGTCAGATAATTAGAGCCTCCTTAGAAATAAAAGTATACATAGCACTACTTATGGGCAAAGGGGTAATTTATAATTGTTCCTGTCAGCAAAGGAGTTATGTAAAGTCGTTAAGTATTACTACTTGAACAAGACAAACTATAGTTAAGGCCGCAAGGCAATTGCTTAACAAATTGCTGGTTTGAAAAGACAACACTATCACTGACTGAAAAGTAAATCAGTAAATCAGAATTTTACAAAATTCAACTGGTCAGACTCAAACATTTTCCTTTCTAATATAGGAAACCATTTGAATTATCTTACGTTGGGACTTCTAGTGCTCATTTCACAACCAGCAGTACTACAGTGAAAGGTATGTAAATAAGACAAAACACTGGCAAACTTAAGCAAGACAACTTCAGATAAGGAACATATTATTCGTAAATTCACTTCCTTACCCAGTTTCACTGTAGTCTGTCTACTAATGCTTGCTTATTTCCCAGAAACTAGCTGACAACAGGATGCAAGCTCCTCTCATTGTTTTTAAACAAAATTAATGGGGAAACTATTAAATGCTTCCATAAAACAATTTCCCTAGCACATACTTGATGAAATTGATCCAACCTAGTATCAGTAAAGTGGGAATTATCATGTGCAAACCTAAACCATACCAGTAAGATCCCAAAGAATTCTGCTAACAAGCAGAATGCAGAGAAATGAGGAAAAATTACCAGTAATACCTGTAAGCTTGATTTTGGACAAGCGTGCCAAAATTCCTGGCAAATCATCCAGCCGTAGCTTCATTTCTTTCCATTGTCTGTCTTCCTTGGATTCAGCTCCCACTGGTATGACTGAGTCTTCAGTTTCTGCAGCTGGTTTCATTTCCCTCAACTCATTTCTGCTTGACATCTCAGACCACGACTGATGAACAGGTGAAACTGAGCTAATTTTGTGTACAACCTTTTTTTCCTGATCCAATTGTTGAAGCTCATGAAAAGGAGACACAATTGAGTCGGACTTGGGTTTGGCTCGTTGACTGAGGTCTTTGTTGCACTGTGTTACATACTAAATACAATGAGAAATGTTAAAACAAACAGATAAAGACATCTCTGTCCATTTCACTTTATTAACATCAAGAATATCATCACTATTTTATTCTTGTTAGGAGAATTACTTCCATGACCCAGCTGAGCTAGTCTGAATTTCAGACACTTATTTCACACACAGAATGACTTCTGAAGTTGGCTTAGATATTACAAAAGCAGCATTACAACTCACAGCTGAATCAATATTTATGTAAGCCTGGAGAATTGCATTTGAATGTTTATTTCCTCCCCCATAGCTACAACAGCAAACTCTTTGTTCATATTCAAAACCACCAGGTAATACAACATGACCTACAACTAATCAATTCCACAGAATAATAAAGGTTGGAAGGACCTCCAAGGTCATTGAGCCCAACCTTTGACCAAACAAAATTCACCTTTAAACAGAGAAATATACAAATACCCACACAACTTCAGTTTCCAAACATAAGTACTAAACTTATGCATATTTAAGAAATGAAAAAAATAAAAATATGCCAAAAAACACAATCTACCACCTATGATATAAAATCATCTCCCTCATTAGTCTATTATTATCTATGACAAACTTTTTGTTCATTAATTAGACAACAAATTTCAAAGGAACATATATTGAACAATAAATTAGGATAGAGTTGTTTGCTCTCTTTCAGAGCTCACAGAATAAACACAGAATAAGAAAAAGAGCATATAGATTGTCTTCTCATATTTTCTTCCCCCAAATATTCTATATATTTCAAGCACCAGAAGCATAGAAAAAGAGAACTTTCAACCAATCCTGATTTCAAGTACACAGTAATAATTACAATGAGGAAGAGTGGTCTGCAACTCTGAACGAGCAACGTGAATACAGTTCAAATGTAACCCATTCACTTAATGAGCTCGGGAATTTTGACTCAAATATGCCAATTACCTGAGAACACACCACCTCTACAAGTGAGTTCCATCCATCACTTGTATGACTGCTAGCCAAGATGTGACTTTATTAGCATTTTTATAAATAATGATTTTAAAATAATTTTATGTCAAGTTTCTCAACAGGAGATGAGTGCCTTTGCAGCACAAGGCACTGTCCTTGCTACAAAAGGTTTCCTCCAGCCTGAGATGTTTTAGGATACCAAGTGCTTTAACTCTGATTTAGTGCAAAATGGAGATGCTTAAAATTGCCCGAGTTTGGCTGATAAGAAAAATATTACTCTTATCAACTAATCTCCATTTTGACTTATCACACGGGATGAATGAGAAATATGGGATAGATACACTCCTTGACTTACCATTCGTTTGAGAAAGTTAAAGTACTGAAAGGTAATCAACCTGTTGCTGGCCACATGGTGAAGGTGCACAAACTGGCATGGAATCTGCCGTGCACCAGTGCTCCTCAGATGCCAAACAAATAATCCTGTTTAACAGAAAACAAGAAAAAAAGGCAACAGTAGATTCCAGTTTCTTCTCTGCCACTGAGTTTGCTTCTAATTAAGACTACAGTGCCTGTTGTCGGCTGTGACACAGGACAACCCAAAAAACGGGAACCAGAGTCAGGTAATGGAAAATGTTTGTTGCTCCAGGTGAAAGACATGACAGTGCAAAATCATGGAATCATTAAAGATGGAAAATACCTTCAAGATCAAGTCTCAATATTAACCCAGCATGACCAGGTCCACTAGTGAACCATGTCCCTAAGTACTACGTCCACACAGTTTTTTAACCCTTACAGGTATGGTGAGTCTACCACTCCCCTGGGCAGCTTGTGGCAGTGCCTGACCACCCATTCAAAGAAGAAACTTTGCCTATTATCCAACACAAATCTCCCCTATCCCAACTTGTGGCCACTTCCTCTTATCCTGTCCCTTCCTGCCTGGGAGCAGAGCCCAAACCCCACCTAGCTGCACCCTCCTGTTAGGGAATTGTGGAGAACGGGAAGCTCCCCTGAGCCTCCTTTTTTTCAGGCTGAGGCCCCCAGCTCCTTCAGCTGCTTCTGCTGCTCCAGACCCTTCCCGAGCTCCGTTCCCTTCCCTGGACACATTCCAACCCCTCCTTTTCTTTCTTATTCCAAGGGGCCCAAAACTGAACTGTAGGCAAGTCCCAATAATTTTGGGTATTTCTTCCAAATTCCTGAGCACCAGTAAGACACATTTTCACAGAATATCCTGAGCTGGAAGAGACCCACAAAGATGATCGAATTCAATTCCTGGCTGTTCACAGGACACCCCAACAATTCCACCCTGACCTTGAAAGGGTTGTCCAAACGCTGCTTGAGCTCAGGCAACCTTGCTAATGGGGCATGGTACAATATAGTATTGTCCCACTACTATATACACTATCGACAAGATTATCTTGCCAAAGAAGCAGTGAGAGGAAGCAGCTGCCACAGGACAGCACTGAAGTCAAACACGTGTGGAGGACACAGCGCAGTGTGGCGCACGGGGACGCCCCGCGCACGGGGACACGCACACGCACGGCCTTGCAGGCTCCGGGGACCGCTCCACAGAGCGGCCCCGGCCCTGCCCGCACACCGGCCCCCTCGCCCTACGGCCCCGCGGTACCTGCGAGCGCCCGGGGCGGGCGGCAGCTGCGGGCGGCGCTCATGGCCGCGGCTGCTGCGCCGCTCTCCTCTCACCGCCTGGGCGCCGCCATCTTTCCGGCGCGCCCTCCGAACGCTTTCCGGGTCGGCGCTGCCGCGGAGGCGGAGCGGCCATGCCGGGGCTGTCCCGGCCGGGGGGCGGTCGGGTCCGGGCCGTCCTGGAGCCCTGCCTGGGCTGCTTGCCCGTGAGTGTGGCCGTGCCCCGAGGTGGTGACAGTGTTTTAATACCGAAGTTTGAAATTCCCCAGGCCAATATATAAAAACGGCGTGGAAGGAGTCAAAAGGGTTTTCTCTACCAGTACAAAATAAACGACCTAAAATAACAGAATCACAGAATCGTTTGGGTTGGAAGGGACCTCTGGAGATCACCCAGTCCAAACCCCTGCCCAGGCAGGGTCACCCAGAGCAGGGGACACAGAAACACATCCAGGTGGGACTGTAATGTCTCCGGAGAGGGAGACTCCACGCCCTCCCTGGGCAGCTGTTCCAGGGCTCTGCCACCTCCATGGAAAGACATTCTTCATGTTCAGGTGGAATTTCATGTGTTTTGGTTCATGGCTATTGCTCCTTGTCCTGTCACTGGATACCACTGAGAAGAGTCTGGCACCATCGTCTCGGCATCCTTGGGGCTATTCATATTCTCCGTCTTCCCCAAACTAAACAGGCTTGGCTCCCATAGTCTCTCCTCATACGGAGATGCTCCAGACCCCTCATCGTCTTTGTGGCCTCCACTAGACCCTCTCCAGTAGTTTGTCTTTTTTATTCTGAGGAGCACAGAACTGGACACAACACTCCAGATAATGAGGAAGAAAATTTAGATGTACAAACAAGATCAGTTGTGCAAGTCCAAAGCATAAGATGTATCATCAACACAGATGAAAATGTAAACGACCATTACACATTTTATGTGGTGAACACACCTTTTCCATGGAGAAACAAGCAACGAAACAAAAAGTTTCAAAACTGAATTAAGGACTTTTTATTATAAAAAGTTGTTACGGCAAAGAACAACAGTTCTTGGGGGGAGATGTGAGTAAGATTGCTCCTGCAGAACAAGTGCCAGAGCAGTTTCTCACCCAGCAAACCAGCCAGTGAGCCTGAGTGAAGATCCGGGGTGTCCTTTTTGGGGTACAGCAACAGGGGAAGACTTTCAGGTGGGAGCTAGGGCCAGATGGGAGACCTCGGTCACCTTTCCCATGAGGAAGTGCCCAGAGCCCTGCCTGGAGCCTCCTCAGAGCCTCTGCCAGGCACTGGGGCTGTTCCCTCTGCTGCATCCCCAGGCTCATCCCCAGGAAAAAGTTGTGGCCAGGATGTGGTATCTGGCACGGCAAGAGGGTGACCAGGAGTGCATTGGGACATTGCAAAATCCTTGTAAAACAGCCAAGGGAGGGCTAATAAAAATGAATTGCTGCTGTAAGTCTATGGAGTCTCATTCCCAAAAGAACCTGAGCTTTAAAGAGCCAAATGCTTGGTAAAAAACAAACAAACAAACAAACAAAAAAAAAAACAACAAAAAACCCCCCCCCGTGTTTAATTTCTAAAGTCATTTTTGAAATGGAAGGTTTGGTTTCTATACTCCTTGGGTAAAAATATGCATTTCAGGGGGTCATATTGAAGAGCTGTTGCAGCTGTCCTGTTGCATCCTGCCCTCATGCATGTTCTGGGGGTGGATGGATCCTTTGCTAAGCTGATTCAGCTTGCTAAAGTGAAAGGGAGAAATTGCTAATTTTGCTGGATATACTGTTTGAACTGGTCCTGCACAGACACTGTTGTAAAATTTGAAAAACTAAAGCAGGGCAAAGAGAAAGGGCCTTGGACCAGAGTCTGAACAAAAAGGGAAGGGAATGGTTAGGACTGCTCCAGCTGTAAGGCATAATTGCACCCCCAGGCATCTTTAAAATGTTTTCTCCTAAGAGTTTAAGTTCAGAAGATGTAGGCTATAAGTCACTTAAATGCTTTTGAAAGTCAATCTCAATATTTTTTCATGGAAGTATTCCTCAGAACCATCTTCCTCCCAGGCTTTCATTTCTTTATAGTGCTTAAATTCATGCAAAAGTCATCTTAAATCATTATTAGGAAGATAAAATGAAAACACTCACTCTAATTCACTGAGAATATCCTACTTCAAAGCGTTTATTTCCTTCTATTTGGGGAGCTAGGGAGAAATTAGGACTTCACATTTCTTACAGTTAATATCCGGTTTTACTCCCAAGTTCTCATCACCAAGCATCTATCACTTCGTGGTTACTATTTGCATCTCTACTTTTTGCCCTTTTTTTCTGTCCTCAAATTTACACCTGCAAAAATAAACATCACACCGCAAACACATACAACAGTTGCATAGAGGGCTGGAATGGTTGGTTGGTTTTAGGGCAGTTTGGGTCAGAGAGCAAAACATTTAGGTAGTCGAGTGTTCAGTGTCTGGGCTGAGATTTAAGGTTTAATGATTTTCATTGTCTTTCACTTGGGCAGTAAATTGCACCCCTGGAGAGAGGGGATATAACACTACTTTTCTAATCGAAGAGAATGTTATCCATGGACATCAAGACAGAGCAATACCTCCTTGTGAAACAATAATGAGGATTTAGGGCACACAAAATGTCACATACCCATTTGGGTTGAACCACTGAATTTACTCCTAGAGAGAAAATAATCTTAGGATTTTTAGTGGACACAAGTATCCAAATGTCAGAGTTGTATTTGAGCCCAAAAGGGCTCCACAGGCTTTGGATCTCATTACTGAAGGTTTGGCTCTGCACAGCACTGATTCCACAGGAGCTGCCCCCACAAAATACTCTAGAAAGCACCAGGAACTATGGAGTACAGAAGGGGAGCATGGACCTTGCAGGGAGCTCCCAGGACCCTCCCCACTCAGCTCCCACCATCTAGCTCATAAAAGCCCAGTACCTCTGTCACAGGACCAGGGGGAGGGTTGTCGGACACTCATTTCTTGTCACAGGGCTCCCAGGTCACCATTGTGGGTCAGAACAATTGCTGAAGCATCTCTAACATTTTGCTAGTTGCCAAGATGGACAGTTGCTCAGCATCTGCGGTGCTTCCCTTGATTATAAACTTTGCAGCTACAGGTTTGTTCTCAGGGTGATGCAAGGGGCATTTAACCACACAGCCTGCCATTAATGTTAATTATAGAGTACATATTAACAGCTTTATATGATCCTTTTGCCTATTAACACTACCATAAATCTCATTGGTGGGGTTTAATTAGATCTCAGCAGCAGAATGCAATATTTTGATACACAAAAAGACAAATTTGTGGAGATGGCAAACTATTATTATCTTTTTATGTCAAAATTTCACACATAACACCAACAAGGCTTCTTGTAAGATTAATTTGTTGTCAGAAAATTATTTAAAGGCCTACTGTAACAATATTCTATTTTTCTTACTTCACAGAATGTGACATTGATGTTAGAGCTCCACAGAGACTTGATGTACTTTCCGATAGGGAACTCTGATAGCCAAGTGCAAAATGAATAAAATGGCATCCTGCTGTTACTGTGGTAACCTTTGCAGATCATTTCAAAACTGGTGACTGGTGTTTAGTTTACTAATCCACCACAGGGGAAGCTGGAGCTTAGAGCAATTACTTGGTGAAGCTCAACTGTGTTTGATTTTGGGGGCCCAAGACGTAAAGTAAGAAATGTTGTCCAAAGTGAAGGGCACTAGGACATATCAGAGATACAGAAATAACAGATAGAAAGAGCTAAGGAAGTATTAAAGGCCAGGCCAAACTCTAACGATAGAAAGTTGATTGACTGCTTGAGGCATCTTGATTGAGCCTCAGTTACACCCTTCCTGAGATCTTGAGTCAGGGCTTGTCACAGCTTCTGTTGCTGAGAGACTCCCGGTGATCCTGATAATCAGTTAAGTAGTTCTTTGAGTTGCTTGTATTGCCATGGATTTGGGGTTTTTGTGGTTTTTCTACAATTCAGCATTGTGATGCACTGATGCTTTTACATCAATCCAATATTGAAGCACAGGAAGTATCAAAGGCCAGGTTGGACGGGGCTTGGAATAATCTGGTCTAGTGGAAGGTGTCTCTGCCCATGGCAGAGGGTGAAATGAGATGAGCTTTAAAGTCCCTTCCAACCCAAACCATTGTGTGATTCTGTGTATTCTATAGAGGTTGGTCTTCAGTAAAGAAACCTCACAACCAGGAGCAAAGTCTGATACCAACAAAGAGCTTGAAACATGCCACTCCCCTGTTATTAAATACTCACCCTCAGCAAATAACTCTGCATGGAAATGAACAAGTAAAAATAACAAACATCAAAAACATCAAAATCCCCAAACCTTCCCACCATCCTGATTCCAGTGTTTTGGAGTAGTTAAAGCTTCCAAGAAAAGTGAAGTAGTACTTCTGGTAGATCAGGGCTCAGTCGCTGTTCTGAAGTAGTATGCCAGATTGATTTCTTTCCCAAAGTAGAGTTCAAATATACCATAGGAAATCAGCAGAAGCTAAAAACTGCTGCCTCTTTTGAGCTGTCCAAGGTGGCCTTGTGCTGACCCTGGGGGATGTAATTTTTTGGCAAGTCCTGTGTTTCTTGTTTGCCACCTGCAATGGCCTACAAGCTATAATCTCTCACTTCAAGTGGAAAACTTCCAGCCTTTCCTTAAGTCAAGCTTTGCCGAGTAAATTCAGCTGCAATCAGATTTGGAGTTGATGTCAAATCTGGTACAAACACATTGGGGATGGGGAGTAAACAGCAAGGTGGCTGGGGGTGAGCCCTACTGAAGACAGCATGAGGAGAATGGCTCCTAATGAATGGCAAAACCTTCCTTATGGCAGCAGCAATCATGCACACAGATGTAGCAAGAAGCTACTTGACCCACTACAATGCCCCAACACATCAGCCAGCCCTTTTTAACTCACCCTTACATTGCTGTTTCTGACAGAAAAGGATACCTTTTATCCCTGAAGTTCTCAGCCAACAATAAGTCAACAATAAGTACTTGCAGAAAACTTTTGCCATTAAAATTACTTTCTGAAGAAAAGGACCTGTGTCATCTTCAGCTGAGAATTGTTGTCTAAATATCTCCAGAGCCCTTTTGTTTGTTTGGGTTTGGTTTTTGTTTTTGTTTTTGTTTTTGTTTTTCTGCCTTATTTCAGAGGTCTTTCTTTTCCTGGAAAATCTGTGTTAAGTTCCCAAGCTGCTTAGGACTCAGAAGATAGAATAAATATAAGATTTATTAAGATAAGAGAGAGGAAATCAGATTAAAACTGAAGAAACAGCTTGCACAACTGATCTCCTATACTCAGCAACTGCTTAGGAAGTGCTCAGTACACACACATTAACTATTTTGGGGAGGTGCCTTTCAGCCTGAAATAATTTCTTGCAATAATTTCTTTACACCTACCTCACCAGTGAGCACAGCCTTCCCAAATGGGACATAGGAAAGGAAGACTGGTTTCCTTCCTGCTCCTGGGTGTAAAACTAGACGAGTCCTTGTGGGAGAAGAGTTGAGAAACTCCAGTGTTTCTCCTTGCTGTGAAGGAAGGAATGCTTTCTATTATCTGTTTTTTGAGAGAATCAATTTAATTTCTGAGGAAAAAAATGTCACATAAGAGAAACAGACCAGAGTTCGTAATAGGAGCAGTAATCTGTGTCCTTCCCCAGCATCTTACAGCCTGGGATGCTACATGGGCAAAGTAAATTAATGCCTTGCTTGTGTTTCCAGTCACAAAATACATCCAAGACACAGCAAGTTCCTTTTTTTAGAGAAATACCATACATGTCCTATTGATTGCAAACTCTACATGTTGTTTCTGGCCCACAAGCTGCAGATCCAAGCCCCTAAGCAAGCTGATTCCAGGAGAAGGCTGGAATCAGAAGGCTGGACCATTGTCATGGTCAGGATAATTCATCTGCTTGCAATCTGTTCCCACCAGGTCCTCAGGAAAGGGAGAGCCTGTGGTTGGAATAACATGTGGGGGAGGCTGCAGGGGTGCTGGTTGAGCAGCCCTGCTCCAGGAAGCAGAGTTGTAGTAGGGCATCTTCATCACTGACTTTGAGCCTCTGTGGAAGAGTGTCTCATGGAGATGTTGTCAGACTGTGCAGAAACCCCTCAACAGTGGGGGGCATTTATGTGCCAGGCAATTTATATTATTCAGAGGCTGCCTGTTTGAATTTCTGGCTGCTGCAGTGGGTCCATGTTCCTCAAAAATATGTGGCAATACTGCTGACTC